>CAUYRH010112272.1:0-31032 GCA_963574655.1 Perodicticus potto
AGGAATCGACGGACCACAAGAGTAGTGGTAAGTCAGAATTTATTTACAAGAAAGGAAAATTAGAAGTATAAGAAAAACCAGACCTTCAGGCAAAGAGGACCCAGGAAAGGAACAAGCTCTCTTGTTCCCTCTCTGAGGTCCTGCGGAGGTCTGCTTGGAGAGGAACAAGCTCTCCTGTTCTCTCTCTGACGTCCTGCGGAGGTCTGCTTGGAGAGGGACAAGCTCTCCTGTTCTCTCTCTGACGTCCTGAGGAGGTCTGCTTGGAGCTCTTTGCTCAGGGGTTTATATAGTCCCAGGGAGTTGTTTTGAGGGAACTTCTTAGGGCGTGGGTCTTCGTCAGTTACAGCCAGCTGTCCAATGAAGACCCAGGCCCTGGAAACTGACATGATATTGACCAGTCAGATGTGTAAGAAGAGCAGACAGCAAGGCACCATCCATGAAATGTACCAGCAAGAAGAGCACGGGAAGGAGACAGCAAGGCACCAGTGTCTTCAACACAGGTGTCCGGCCCTTCCGAACGCTGGTTTCTCCATCTGCCACAACATCAGCGCTGCCAGGGCCAAGGCAGCAGTTGTAGGGCTGCCTTGTCCTGCATCAGAATGACCTGGTATTAAGATGTTAAACAAATATAAAAATAGGTGTTGCCACATTAACCAAGACCTGAGTGTCCCAGCCACTCCTCAGTTATCCACAGTATTGGGGAAGGATGGGGACTGCAGAACTAATTCACAAAAAGCAGATAATTCCACCTGCTTTTAGCCTTTTCACCAAATCCACTGAGCAAAATATGATTTTAAATGATTTGTCTTTGTTCTCTGCCATTATTTAATTTTAGCCAGGTGTAGTGAGACAGTCAGAAAGGAGATGCAGGCAGGGAGAGGTTCTCCCCGAGGCCCCAGCCTGCCTCTCCTGGAACAGTGAGAATGACCATCTCCACCAGTTTGGTCCAGCTGGTGGTTTTTTCCTCACCTCTTTTCGTAGACTTCCTGGGCCCCACTTGACTGATTTTCCAGTAATGAAACCAAGTAGATTTTGCTTTCGAAGCAGTAACATATACTACGATGGACTGGGCACAGGAAGCTATCGCTTAACAAGATGGGCAGAACTCAATGTAATCTCTTTCCCTCCATTAGCAGAGAATTGCACTCTGCCCTCCTGGTTCTCCTTTCCCCTGACCAAGCCAATGAGCATCTCCCTGCCTTATACAGAGAGCCAGCACCTGCAGATAAAGGGCTGTGGGTTAAAAGGAACACCCTTAATACTTTCAGACACATTGTATTTTTGCTAGGTTTGTGCTGAAGCTCCTTGGAGCCACAGGAGTGGACCCGTCAATAACAGGAAGTGGGCGAAGGTATTGAGTTTCTGCACCTCAGCACTTTGGGATTAGCTAGCACTGCCTGTTAAGTTCCTGAATGTGGTTACCTTGGGTCATGTCCATGGGGGATCACAATGAACAGGATGAGCCTTTGGGGTGAGCATGCAGGAGCCTTGTGGTTATGACAGATTTGCATTTTAGTGTTAGAGGAGCAATCTTATCAGGGCCTCTGAAATGATTAGACTTTTCTGTGTCTTAGCTGTAGGATCAGCAGTTGAGAGTCCACACACCCACAGCTGCAGGATCCTAAAGTTGTAAGTCCTTCTATGCTCGCATCTCCCTCCGAGGCTGTCTGTTTCTGGGGAAGGTGTGAGTTCAACCTGCCGCAGATCATCATAGCTTTGGCTCGTCTTCTAAACATGGTTTGTGCCTCCTGCATTGTGAGCTCAGCACCAAACAAGATGCTGAGGACACAATGACAAATTACACACAGTCACTGTTCTCCGGGAAAGGAGACAGTTATGTAAACAGGAAGCACAGCATCATGGCTTCAGAGTCTCTGTCTCATCATCCGTAAAAGCAAGATAATGATGCACCTACCTTAGGCTTGTTGACAGGGTAAATGAGTTGGATTATGAGAAGCAATTGAATAACATCTGGCTCCTAGTCTTGACTGTTGTGATGACTCATCGTCATTACTGCCCTCATTGTTAACACTGCCATAACGCACATCCATGATGCAGGGTGGAAGAGTGATGGTAGTGATCAAGGAAGCTCCCTGGGAAGGTCTTTGTGAGCGGGACATTGAAGAGAGAGGAGGAATTGACCAAGAAGACAAAACAGAAAAGACTATTCCAAAGTAAGGGAAAGTATTAATAACATGCCAAGGCTGGGGGTATGGAAACGCCAGGCAGCTCAGATAACTCAGCAGTCCAGGCGTGAGGGCAGATGTGTGCAGGTAATGGTGACAGGAGACAGCAGGGTCTAAAGGGCAGAAGGGGAAGCCTGGAGTGCTGCCATCCAGTTCCTCAGTGGTCATCTGCAGAGGGGAGGCGCAGGAAGAGGCCAGGGAAGACCACAGCAGCATTCGTGGGAAATGACCAAGGCCTCCTTGGAGACTTAGCTGAAGATGGAGCCCCTGAACCTGTGGGCACAGGAGAAAAGTGACCTGTGCCTTAGGAAAGATGCTGCTGTGGGGCTCTCTGGCATCGTAGGAAAGGTTATTTCTAACGAGGGGAACCAAAGCAGACCTCACAGAGGTGTTGGACAGAAAGAGATGAACCCAACCAGCAGACGGCTGTGGAAGGCCTTGAATGATGTGTCAGGGAGGGTCTGTCCATTGGGAGAGCTTCACCTGTGAGTAGCATGATCAGGTTCGTGCTCTAGGAGTTTAGTTTGGGCAGGGCTGTGGAGGCAGACTGGAGGAAGGCCACATTCTAGGGAGACAGACCACTGGAGAAAAATCTAAGACCTCAGAGATGAAGAGTCAGAACCACGTGGTGCCCCCTGTCATGGGTTGCCATGTGAGGCACTGGGACTCCCGAGTCCTCTCCTGCTGTCCCTTCCAGACTGTTTCTCCCAACAAGCCTGCAACCCTTGGGGCTGAACGGAGCTCCGGTCCAGTGCTCGATGATTTCCAGGAATGCAGAGTACAGGCAACTGCGAAGTCCTACCCAAAATGCCCTGGGAGCTGGTCTAACCCTGAGTCCACCCCCCAAAATGTGGAGTGCCTCCTCAAAGCTTTAACAACACTGTCATGGAACCAAGGGGTTAGTTCTGTGTCGCTTCCAATGGCCCAGAGCACCCAGCAGGAGCCTCCTTAGCCTTTGAATAGCCCACACGCATGGCTATCACCTGAGCCAGGCCTGCTGACCACTACTCCTCACAGCCTCCCCGAGTGGGATGGTGTTTACCAGGTGACAGGGGAGGGAGTTAAGGGTGGCAGTGTCAGAGGCACTTACCAGGCACACTACTAGTGGACTTGAAGGGCTAGCTTCCAATCCCATGCCTGGTGGGAAGTGCCTGCTGAAAGGATCTGTTCACACTGTTAGTGGCAAAAACGTAGACATGGTGGCATATAACCGGACACCTAAGGCTGGTAATTTATAAAGGAAAGAGGTTTATTTGGCTCACGGCTCCACAAGCTGTACAAGAAGCATGGCACCAGCATCCGGTAGGCTTCTGGTGAGGGTTTCAGGCTGCTGCCCTTCATAGAGGCAAGTGGAAGGCTGACGTGTGCAGAGATCACACGTGAGAGAGGGAGCAGAGAGAAACTGAGGAAGCCAGACTCTGTTTAAAACACTGCTGGCTCGGGATCTAATCCATCACTCGCTCCCCCACCATTCATCTATTCATGAGGGAGCCTCCCTGTGACTCCAAAGTCTCCCACTAGGCCCCACCTCCCAAAATCCTTACAGTGGCAGGTAGAGTTCAGCATGAAGATTGGCAGGGACAAACCGCATTTGAACCTAGCATGGCATATCCCGGCAGAGGTGTTTTTAATGGCCTGTGGGTTTCTGTGCACAGAGGAGCTCATCACACACACCCTTCCTGCGGCCTCACCCGCTGTGCCACTCTCGAGACAGACAACATGAACCCCTGGGCTCCTGAGAGCCCTTCGAGCATAAAACAAGGGGCTGTGATGCTTTCAGAGAAGCTCTTGCCACACTGGTGTCCCTCAGCTGATGGTTTTTTGCCTAAGGGGCCCACCTGAGTGGCCACAATCCCCAGGTGGCCCCAAGTGGTGTTCTGGGCTTCTTCTGATGCTCCCCGACTCACATCTGCCTTTTTACCCTCCTTGTGCCGCAGATCCTGGCGCCCCTGTGAAATTGCCTTGTCTGCCAGTGAAACTGTCGCCTCCGCTACCTCCAAAGAAAGTCATGATCTGTATGCCTGTAGGGGGGCCAGACCTCTCACTGGTGTCCTACGCAGCCCAGAAGGGCGGCCCGCAGAGCGTGGCCCAGCACCACCACACCGTCCTGCCCTCCCAGATCCAGCACCAGCTGCAGTACGGCAGCCACGGCCAGCACCTCCCCTCCGCCACCGGCTCCCTCCCCATGCACCCCTCCAGCTGCAGGATGATAGATGAGCTGAACAAGACGCTGGCCATGACCATGCAGCGGCTTGAAAGGTAACGGGCTTGGGGGAGGCCAGAAGGGGAAGAGCTGGCTGGGCAGAGGGTGCTGGCGGGTTAGACCACGACTGCGGAATATGGACCAGGGCCTGTCCCCATTGGAGGAAAAAAAGTTTGGAAAAAAAAAACTTACACCAAAAACTCAATGTCAAAGAAAGCATGGAAGAGCAAAGTAATGTCGCCGATTAGCACACTATAGAATAACCTCATTTATCAACAGGAGAAGTAGCATTGTAATGGGTTAGTGGAAACTGCAACTTTAACAAAACAATGTATGTGATGAAAATGTACGTAATGAAACCGGTTTGACCATAGGCTAATGGATAGGTGCAAGAGTGAAGTTCCCACAGCCTATTTCTCATCACAAAAACATCACCAAATGTTTAAACAAAGACTAAAACACGTCTAGTGTTAAAAATTCAAATCAATGTGAGCTATACGTTCATTTAAGAAAGATTAATAGCACCAAAGAAGATCCTTACCTACCCCAGTTATTATAGCTCAGGTTTGTGGATGGCTGGAACCTTTCCTGGCAGCTCAGACCTGGACAGGACACCTTCCCATCTCTGGGGGTGCTCTCACACCCAGCCTCCCACACTCACTCAGATGGGGACCGTGTAGACAGGCTAGTTCACCCACTCTGCACAGTCTTGGGATATGGGAGGAAACTGGAGTCCCTGGAGGAAACCCCACAAACGGGGAAATGTGCACACTCCAGGCAGACGGTAGTCTCTGCCGGGTGTGAGGTTCTTCTTCTTACCATCTTACCAAGGTTATAACAAAATGACATTGAACAAAATGGCCTTATTCTGGGAACTATTGCATGTCCATATATGTGTGTGTACACTCATGCACACTGGTACGTATTATGTTTCTGTACACAGCATTTTGTAAAAGGATGTCCATGTCATCATTAATAGGGTTCACCCCTGGGGTGGAGAAATGGAGAGAAAATACTTTTATTTCATGTCTTTCTGCACTGCTTACTTTTTAATTTTGTGCAGATTACCTTTATGATAGTCAGAAGACAATTTAAATGTAAAATAAGAAAAGATGAGGGCTGGTGGAGGGAGACAGAGGGGCTGGGAATAGTGCACAGATGCACCTGCCCTTGCTGGCGGAGGGAGCCAAACGCTGGAATCCGACTACATGGTGTGAACCTCTCATCTTTGGGAACCACTGGGGCAGCTGCCTCTTTCACCAGAATCTGCCTCCACAGCTCTGCTGGGAGACCTGCAGAGAAGACCCCCACGGTCAGGCCTGCCAGAAGGGCCCTGATTCCCCCAGGCAAGGGAGAATCTCTCAAACTGGCCACTCTGCCTCCTGCCCACAGAGAGACTGGGATTTCCCAATACTGCTCCAGGGCACGTTGCTTGACCTCATTTCCTGGCATTATAAGGAGAAAGTGTTTTGATCTGAAGTGAGAATGCTTGTCCCAGAGGAGTAACTGCTGGTCACTGGGTCCTATGTATGGGAAAACTGCAGTCTGCAGAGCCCAGCAGATCCCTGGAGCCAAAGTCAAAGCAGACACAGGCAGGACCTCCAGGCTGTGGTTTCCTGACCCTCCTTCTGTGCTCCTGCTTTTCAGTGAAGAATTCTGTGTTTGAGAAATTTGTGACTCACACAGAAGATGTTGACACTAGGAATTCTGACTTGATTGCTTTGTATTAATACCTGCCCTTGGTGCAAAAAAATCCCCCAACAACCAAAATTTTACTTGGCTCCTTGCCATCATTTTCAAGTACTCTTTTTTATTAAATAGAGCAATAATAATTTAAAGTGTGAGCGGTTCCTTTTAATCTGTTACACATTCGTACACATCATCATCGAGGCGATCGTGATCATCTTATCTAAGTCCGTGCACCATCTAGGGAGACTGGATACATGGAGGAACTCAGGGAGGCTGAGTAAGTTCTGCAAGGCCACCTACTCAAAGGTGACCCAAATGCCTTGTCTCTCCTCTGCAACCATGTAAATGCAAAAATTGAGAACAAGCTTTTAGATACTTTTATAGCACTTTGACAAAAGAACTTCATGTCTACTGAATCTTGTAATTAAAAAAGGTTTTATTGTTCATGCATTTTTATCATATTTTACAAATGCATCAATATGTGATGGATTGAAAATTAAAATAACTAAAAATGTAAGAACTATTCCTTCCCCCTAGACATTTGAACAGCACTGCCCTAGGCAGTGACTTGATGGGCTGGCCTTCAAATCAAGGTTTCCCTGCTGCAAGCCCAAGGCTCCTTCTACTAGAGCACAGCTACTTCCCATAGACAAGTAGTAGCCAACATCTCTGCCTGCCGCTCTACCTAACATATACCCAGTAAGTTTTTCTTTTCTTTTTTTTTTTTTTTTGAGACAGAGTCTTACCCTGTCACCCTTGGTAGAGTGCCGTGCCATCACAGCTCACAACAATCTCAAACTCTTGAGCTTAGGCGATTCTCTTGCCTCAGCCTCCCGAGTAGCTGGGACTATAGGCACCCGCCACAATGCCCGGCTATTTTTTTGTTGCAGTTTGGCTAGGGCTGGGTTGAAACCCACTACCCTCAGTATATGGGGTGGGCACCCTACCCACTGAGCCACAGGTGCTTCCCCCAGTAAGTTTTTTTATCTTTTATGAGCTTTAATCTGAAAAGGATACTCATGACAGTATAGTAATAGGATATTGCTAAATGTGCTTCCCACTTAAAACATGCCATATTAAAAGGTTCAATTGACAGTGCTAACAGACAAGGTCATAATCTCTATAGGTATTGGTGGAATATTTCAGTTGAGTTTAGAACACCAGATAGGTCTGTTGAAGTACAGGGAATGTGGGGTGCCCAGCGTGATCTTGGCAGCTGAACCAAGGTGCTTTGTGCCACCCCAGATTCTCGTTACCCCCTTCCATCTCCTCACCTCCCCCATGAGGTGAAGATAGGGCTGTCCGAACGGGCCAGCCAGGACACAGTGAATTAATGCATGCATCACCTTGACAAGATCACCCCCCCCCACCCCGAGAGGGTAAGAGTCCTTCTTCCCAAACCAATAAATACTGGAGAGGTTTTTCTCTTCACATCCTGTCATCTCCTGGAGTCCTGGAAGAATCTGAGAGCAGGACAAAGTCATAGGCCATTTTCAGCGTAGGGAAGGAGCTCCTGGCTCTCAGGTGATATTGCCCTGCTTTTTGCTGCCTAAAAAGTCTCCTAGTTGATCAACATGATCTCATTCTTCTTTTAACCAAGTTTCATACAAAAGGAGTTATTTCTTTATCCTCCAGGCAATTTCCAGTGACCCAAAAAAACCCTGCAAGAAGGAAGTGACATTGCCAAACACTTAGACATTCTGCCCGCAAAGATCCTTGGACCCACCACTGTTTGTGCCATTATTGTCCCCAAAGATCTGTCTCATAGAGCGTCAACATGGGGCATCAGTCCAGACCTATGGTCCATCCTGATGAAGACGCTGTAGGTGATGTGAAAATTGAATAATGAATTACACAGCATCAGCACCCAAGATGGGACCATACATTGGCACAACTGGTCATCTAATAATTGAAAGAGGCCTGGAGACCATCTAGCCCCCATCCCCCAGCAGCATTCCTGACCATGTGTCCCTCAGACTCGACTTGAACAGGCCCTCACTGGGTCCCAAGATAACCTGCTCCATTGTTGAGAAGGTCTGACTGCCATAAAGTTCCTTCTCAAATTAAAGTTCTACTTCTTACAATTTATGTCCATCCTCCTAATCTTATTTCTAACCTTCCTTTTTTGTAAAAGGCCTTTCAATCCTTAAAGATAGCTGCCATTCCTTTTATCTAAGTGCTTCTAGACCTTTCACCATCTTATGCCTGTTCCCCTCTGCTGAATCTGTTCTGATTTGTTTGGAGAAGTTCTTAATCATTACCCCGACTAAGGCTGTTTAATGGCCCTAACCAGCGACATGTAGTCATTTACAGCTTTGGCTCACAGACCTGGGGGGAGGGCTTCAGAATGGGGAAGTAGAGGCCAGTGAAGCAAAGTTAAAGGGGGTTCGTATTCCTCCCTCTCTAGAGTCACAGGGCTCCCCAGTGATGTGGCTGAGTTAGAGGCAGCCCCCACCTCACAATGACTGTGTGGGTTCCAGGATTAACTGCCAGAGTTTGAATCTCATGCATAACATGCCTTAGCTGCATGACCCTAAGCACATCACTTAACCTCTTTTTACCTTTCATTCCTCTTCTGTAGAATGAGGATAATAATGGTAATAGTACCACCAACCTCATTAGGGTCATTTGTGAGGTAGGACACAGTAGGTGTCCAAGAAGTGGTAATGAGTGCCAAGCAAAAGGAGTGAGCACATGAAATTTCTCTTCTGTGCCCCTAAAAGGCATATTGCAAATGGTTTTGATCCAGTCTTAGAGGAAATTTTATTTGTTTGGGTCATTTTCCTCAAATTAGATTGTCTTTATTTCTTTCCACTGGTGATTCATACCTTTTGTGAAGGTGATGTTTTATCATTTCAGATATTATGCCACTGTTTGTTTTTAATATCAGCAGTAAGGTCTGTGATTTAGTTGGCATCGGTCCCGGAATTCAGGCATAAAATCCTCATCAGCCACTAATTTCCTTTCGGATCTTAATTCAGCTCCGTGCTCCAGGCTCCTGTTGGTAAAGTGAAGGTGGGACGTGGACCCTTCCTTACTGACCCTGAAGGAATTTTAGGGAGATTCCTAAGGAACTGCAGTCTTTAAAGAAGTCTTTGCCTTCTCAATTAAAGGCAATTTCATGCTTCTAGTTGCTCACACCAGTAATCTGGGGTTACCCTTGGTCCCTTTTTTCTCTCATACCCTACATCTGACCGTCAACAAGTCCTGTCCAGTCTACATGGAGAGCAAATGTTACTGGGACTCCCCACTTCCCACCTGGTTCTGTCACCCCTGGCCGAAGCCTCCAGGGTCCTCACCGGCTTGCTGCAGTGCCTCCGACCTGGTCTCCTGAATCTGCTCCTGCCCCTTCCAGCCCCCCCCAACAAAACAGTCAAAGAGATAGGGTTTAGTCAGATCATTTGCTAGGGGCCACTACAACAAAGTCCAACACACGGGGTGATTGACACTACAGAAATTTATTATCTCTCAGTTGTAGAAGCTGAGAGTCCAAGATCCAGGTGTGGGCAGAGTTGGTTTCTCCTGAGGCCTCTCTCCTCGGCTTGTGGGCACCGTCTTCTCCCTGTGTCCCACGTGGTCTTCTCCTGTGTGCCTACGTGTGCTCATCTCCTCTGATGAGGACCCTGGTTGGGTGGAGTAAGGCCCACCCTCATGACCTCACTTTAACTTAATCACCCCTTTAAAGACCCTGTCCTGGAGGTTAGGACTTCGACATATGCACTTGTTTTGGGAGCGGACACAGTTTAGCTCATAACAGTCACTGAGCCCAAAAAACTCCTATGCTGTCCAGCTCACTAAGAGTGAACTCCTCGTGTGGTCCAGAAGCACAGTGCCTGGCCCTCTCCCTTATTTTACCTGCTGCTGTCTGCTTTGCCTGCTCATCTTCCACACAGCAGCCTTCTCTCTGCTCTCACAGACCTGGGCCTTGCTAGACTCCTGATGGAGAGCCTTTGCACCGGCTGCTCCCTCTGTCTGCACTGCCCTTCCCTCAGATGGTGGGTCCTCAGGGGTCCCACCTTCCCCTGCCTCAGGTTTCTATTGAAACGTGACCTCTTCAGCAGGCCCTCCCTGGGATCTTCCTACTAAGACAGCTTCTCCCTTTTATTTATATTCATCCCCCTTTTGTTCTTTATTTTCATAGCACTTTTTACCATCTGATCATTTATGTCCTTTGCCTTTCATGTAGCTTATTACTCTTTTCACTTAATAAAACATACAGTCCATAAAGGCAAGAACTGTTGTTTACAGTTGTCTCTCAGGTCCTTGGGACAGGGCCTGGCTTGTAGGTATGAGTGTATGAGTCAATGACTGAATGGGGAGCTCTTAGTGACTGTTATGGTAACTGCTTAGTAATCCACTTCCTCTTCATGGATTGGATTCTTACAAGACATGTTATATATAACAGTATTGTTGACCTTTACCCTCTTATAGCAATGTCTTTGTCCTTTTATATTTTCCTTATTCTAATAATTTGAACTGTTGCTTTGGTTTGGAATGAAATTTCTTCTATCTTCTCCTCTACCACCGACTCCAACTTCTTTTGTAGAGAAAACTTCTACTTATTCTTCAAGACTTTATTAAAACTCCATGTCTTGGATTCTTGCAGAGCTCTGCCATCTTTGGGGCTGCCATGCATACCCGCGTTGCACCCTTGCACAGTGTTGTGTTTCTCTGTATGTATTCTCTCTTAATTGTGGGCAGGAACCATCCTTGTATCCCTATTTCCTATGGTTTGAATGTGTTCCCTCCAAAATTCAGATGTTGAAAGTTAATGGCCAATGTGATCATATCCACAGGTGGTGCCTTTGAAAGGTGGTTAGGCCATAAGGCTTCCTCCTTCACAAATGCAATTATGGCCCTTATGGGAGAGGTTTCACCCAGAAGGGTTAAGTTCTTTTGTCCATCCACCTTCTGCCACATGAGGAAACCACACTTCTCTCCTCTGAAGGATACAGCCCTCACTGGGTAGCCAAACCTGCGAGTGCCTTAATCTTGAACTTTCCAGCCTCCAGAACTGTGAGAAAATTACATTGCTGTTCTTCATATGTTATATAGTTTCACCTATTTTGATATAGAAGCACCAACGGATGAAGACACCATTCTTCCCTCAATCTGTCATTGTACCTGTCATGTAGGAAGGACACTGAAAACATTTATTGAGTTTCATAGAAAGTTATTCTGACCTTTGAAATAGAGGGGTATTTTATTATTGCAATCGATGTTTTGTTATAAGCTCCCTTAATTATAGAAACAGGCCTTAGCTGTGAATACACTTTTGCAGCCCCGTTGGGCTGTTGCTGTTTTGTTTGACATTAGAAGCAAGGTATAGAGTTCCTCCTCCAGAATTAAACTAGGTCTTTGCTTGTCATGTCTGGTAATGTGAAACTGGAGCTCAAGATACAATAGTTTTGATTCTGAACTTCAGCTGTTGAAGTATATTGTTCCTTCTTTTAAGTCTCTTGAAGCAAATTCATCACAAATGATAAAATGGGGTGGGTAAATAAACAGCTTTAGGTCCTATAGCAGATTGCTGCAGTATAGGGGTTCAAATGCAATACCCTGGGACTAACCTGAAAGTTAACTGTCAGAATTTTATATTGAGACCTCAAAGGCAGGAACAACTAGGTAAAGGGAGAGAAGGGGAATGAGGTGTTGTGTACATCCTAGGCAGACCAGAAGGAGTGTGTTAGTAGACCAAGGCATATTCACGTGAGAAGAAACATTAAAATCTGAGTTTGAACTAAAAAGGCAAATATTAACATATTTTGTTACTCTTCTCATTCATGCCTATCAATAATCAATTGATATTTTTAATGATGCTTTGTTTTCACCCAATGAATATTGGTTTAGGAAATTTGAAGTATCACACATTTAGTTCTGCTGAGACAAATTTGCTGCATATTGGCTTTGAAAATGAACAAATAAATATATTTCTGATCAATTCATTCTTTATCTACCTTTTCCTCTCCCCTAAAGCTCTTAGCAGCTAGATCAGGAAAGCTCTGACATCTGCTAGGAGAAAATTACAATCACTGATTTGTAGACCTTGAGGGAAAACAGGCCCTAAAAAGAGAAAGGAAGGTACCTGTATTTGCTTAGCAACCAGAAGATCCATCAGTAGTTCTTTCCTGGGTGCCTTTTCTAGACCAGGCTCTGTGCTTGGTGCCAGGGTTATAGCTGTAAACAAAATAGAGAAGGCAGCTGCCCTCAGTGGCACTTGGAATCTGCTGGGAGTATGGACTTCACAAATCAGGACCTGTGAGGGTGCAGGGAAGGAGGTCAGTATAAAACAGAGGTGTCGGCTGGTTTGTGGGTTTCAGGGTAGTCTTCTCTAAAAAGCTGCATTTCAATTGAAAGATAAAAAAGAATAACCAGATGAAGAAGGAGAAAAGAAGAGAAAGAACATGTTAAGCACTTTAAAGGAAGGAGTGATACACTGTCTCCAGATGAGTGAATGAGATTTTTAATAAGAAAAGGAATAAAACTGGCATGTATTCTCCAGATTTTTAGAAGACAGATCATAGAAAATGAAAGTAACTATGAAGTTTGTGATCAGATATAAGGAGGAACCTGAAAACCATTACAGAGGACATTGGAGATGTCAGGCCAGCAGTCCCAAATGTTTTACTCATGAACTTCCATAAGGAAAAGCGTACAGTCCAATCATCTGCTAAGGACATGTCCAAGTCTATAACTCCAGGTTAGATATACTAAAGGAGGTTAACTCTGATGTGAAAGTCATAGAAAATGGAATAAGCTTACCTATGATGGAACACTAGATGTATGTCTGTGTTAACAAAGGCCAGACAAATGACCAATCAGACTCAAATGGTTCCAGAATCTTCTGGAATTCTTAACACTTACTAAATGCCGCATGCCAGGCATTGTAATAGACACATAGTAACAAAATTCAGTCATTCCTTTAAAGTAATCATATTGTTAAGTTTAAGTATATAAATAGTTTATTTGCTTATCATGTCCCTTTTTTGTTTTTTAGAGACAGGGTCTCCCTATGTTGCCAAGGTTGGACTGCAGTGTTGAGATCATAGCTCACTGTAACCTCTAACTCCTAGGCTTGAGGAATCCTCCTGCCTCAGCCTCCTAGATAGCTGGAACTATAGGTGTATGCCACTATGCCTGACCAATTTTTTTTTAAGAGGCAGAGTCTCTTTGTATCCCTAGATTGCCCAGGCCGGTCTTGAACTCCTGGCCTCAAGCAGTCCTCCTGCCTCAGCCTCCCAAAGTGCTAGATTACAGGTGTGAGCCACTACACCCAGTCAAGAATGTTGAAAAATGAATTTTTATATTATACAGAAGAAATAGAAATCAGTAGTCCCCAAATTCCCCTAATCTCTAAAATTCTCATGATTATCTCATGATTATTTTTAGTCCTTTCAAAGAGCATGATGCAATTTATAATCTTTGGATAAAAATACATTTCATATTAGTATTGAGTACGTTGGATACGTTTTTTTCCATTCTTGAGTATATAAACACACACTCATGTGAATGATAAAACACAAATATAGTCTAGCAAGAGGGAGCGGTAAGGGGGAAGGGGGTAGGAAAGGGGGAGGATGATTGGCGGGCGGAAAGAGGGCGTTTGGTGGGATCTCACCTGATGTGCACAATGTGAGGGTATTCAGCATGCTCCCCTGGGTGAGGGGCTGTCCTACAGTTTGAACTTTACCTTGGAAGTGAGAACAATGTAACCTAAAAATTTATTCCCTCATATTAATTTGAAATAAAAAAAATACGTTTCATGATGACGGTTACTTTTCTTTATGTGGTCTCAGGGGGTCACAGGAAATTCTAAAGAATAATTCTTGGTTCTGAACTAGACAATCCCCTGGGGTTTCTTTTAGCCTTAACCATCTAACATCATTATTGCATTACTGAAGTTTATAATGTTTTAGCTACAAATGAGTATGTTCCCAATGGTAAACACATGGATGGGTGCTATAGCAAGAAGGAAACTCTGAATACCTGGGTGTTACTTGCTTGTGAAGTGGCAATGACAAGAAGCTTGTTATTATCATATAGCAAATAGCCTGTGTTTTTTCATGAAATGTGTTTCTGGGGAAATATTCTTTTTTTATATTTAAGATCATCTCTTCAAAATCTCATGCAATTCTGATTAGACATTTGTCCTTGCCCCTGGGAGGGCAGAATTACTAACCCCTGACTTTTTAGGTCAGTTCTTTGATTTTTAAAGCCTACGTTTATCATCTGTAAGTGGCCGCACATACATATTGGTTTTCAATTTTAAGTGCTATTCCATGGAGCCTGATCTGGTTTCAGTGCAAGGTAATGTCACTGTGAGCAAGACCCATCCTCGGCAAGGTCGGCAAGCAAATTGGTTAGCGGAAAGTTAAAATGAGTCCATACAAACTGGTAATATCTTCTGAAGTCTCAAGAGGATAAAAAAGAAAGTGCATTTTCAGAAGAGAGGGAATCTGCTCTTGGGTTCCTGTGTTTACTTCGGTAGAAACCCTGCAATTTTCTATTGTGTGAATGTTGATTCTTTGATCCTCTTGGAAACCATCGTCCAGAAAGGTTTTTTAGCTCATAAATAGAAAAATGCCAAAGGAAGCATTTTAATAAATTAATGGTTACTATCCATAATGATCAGTTTATGACAAATTTCTGGCATTTAAATGCATCTGTAGTTAAAAATGCAGCTACCAAGGTTGATGTTCACGGAACCTGCAGCACTAGCGTTGCCCTCGGACCTGGACTGGAACTACCCGCCCAGCCAAGCATGACATGGGAAGTTCATTGATGTCTAGGGACAAAGTCAAGGAGAAAAGCCACCACCGTTTGGTTTCTGCATCCAAAATGGACCATGCTGGGGGGTGGGGGGGCCGATGGTCAGGCTCTCCGTGTCTTACAGCTTTATTCATCACAATCTCAGACAATATTTCAGAAATGTAGGTCACTGGTTCCTGAAAGGACAGAGGTTGTGAATGAATTAATTTAAACCCATTACCCCTGCTGGAAAAAAAGAGACTCAAAATGCACCCTCTACTCAGGGAGTCTCAGTACCCTCGTCTGTATAGAGAGCAGCATAGTTTCCCGCTGACTAAAATCCAACAAGAAAACAAAAGCTCTAATGTTGCATTTCTTATCTTCGAAGACAAATCCGAGGTCACACAATGTATGCCTGCTTTCTTAAAATGAAGCTGATTAACTATTTTCTTGGGCTACAGCGGTTATTTCTGTTATTTTTCAGCCTCTGGCACTGCAATTTGCACATAATTTTGGTCTCGGAGAGGAAAAGGCCTGCCTGTTCGCTCTCTCCTCTCCGAAAACTCTCTTCATAGCTGTGCAGACTAAACCACAAAAGCTGTTTCGATTGGAAATTAATTTCGTTTTCAGTGTCATATTTGTAGATAATAGATGTTCTCTGTCCTTTGAGGAGATTGATGTCGTGTTTTTTTTTTTTATTTTAACAGTTGATGCATTCAAAATCAGATACCAGAAAGCAATATCCCTTGATTACACATTTTTCTTTAGAAGTGAAAAGAAATGGTAAAATGGTTCCCAAGTATTTTTGAGGGAAGATTAAGGATTTAAAAGAGACGGTGATTTTTAATTTCATAGCCTATTCTTGATTCCCTATGAGAATTTTTAAAGGTGTTTGATAAGCAGAAATTCCCCACTCGTGGGTGGGTCACAGTGCTTTCCTGCTCATCAGCCTGTGGCATGGGATGCAGATAAAGTGGAGATCGTAAAGCTGCTTTGAAAAAGGAGCAACTGTTATAATGACCCTGGTTTATAGAAGTCTTGGCCTTCATTTCTTTATGACTTATTTAAAGTAAAGTCTGGGCTCGGCGCCTGTGGCTCAAGCGGCTAAGGTGCCAGCCACATGCACCTGAGCTGGCGGGTTCAAATCCAGCCTGGTCCACCAAACAACAATGACGGCTGCAACCAAAAAATGGCCAGGCGTTGTGGCGGGTGCCTGCAGTCCCAGCTACTTGGGAGACGGAGGCAGGAGACTCACTTGAGCACAGGAATTGGAGGTTGCTGTGAGCTGTGATGCCACAGCACTCTATCCAGGGTGACAGCTTGAGGCTCTGTCTCAAAAAAAAAAAAAAGTAAAGTCTGAGCCTTAGCTTCCCCCAGTAATGAAAGTGCAAGCTTAGCCAGTCTCTTAATTTTCAACGTCTAGAGGTTTCTTAGAAACATGTGGCCATTTAAATGGTCAGACAATGGGGAGTGGGGAGTAGTTTACCTGACGGGTCCCCCTGTGTCTTCAACCCACGTGTTTCTTCCTTCATCTAGCAGATTCAAAGAAGAGAGCTGAGTTTCCCTAAAAGAAGATTATTAGGTCATTCTTAAAAAATAAATAAATAATCATTCTGGATGCAGACAGAACCGATGGGAGGGAGTAAAGCTTTACACGTCCCTAGGGTGTCGTAGGGACGGGATGAAGGAAGAGAGTTTTCACTGTGTGTCTTTCCCTGACTCAGCCTTTTCTTCTCAAGCTTTCCAAACCCCTTGCTTTTTTGGTGTTTCTTTTGTAAATACCAGGCCTCCTGTCTTAGGTAAATGTCTGTCCATTCTTCCCTGTTCACACAGGCTGTTTCCTGCTCTGGGGAGGCAGCAAGGACTCAACAAAATCCTCATCCCCCTGGGCTTACTTGTCAGTGAGAAGAGCAGGTGATAAACCAGAAAATGTGGAGTAGGAGGTGACACAGGGACGGGGCACTGAAGAAAGATGACTCAGGGTAGCAGGAGGAGAATGATGGGGACGTCTTTCTGTTCTCAAGGAAATGCTGCCCGTGGTACTTGGGCCCGGCACCCTACTCACTGGGCCACAGGCACCGCTCCTACCAGGTGGTCTTAACTGAAGCAGAGTGACAGCCTGTGAGTGCAGAATCCGAAAAATGGAAAAAACCATGAGCTCTGTGTGCGACGGCATTTGCGGCACACGGTCTCAGGGTACACGGCACTAAGTACCCTTGCACAGACCTCTGTACCTTTGCTCTTTGGATTTTCTTCTTAGGAAAGAGAACTCTAGATCACCATTTCCAAAAACTTAAATTCTCCTTTCACAAGGATACTTTTTCCACAATAGCAAGACTCTGTCTCTAAGGGTCAGGGATTATTATTTAGTGAATTAAGTGGTTTGGACTGTAATACGGCCTACTCTGATTCCGAGAGACTTCAGATCTTTGATTGGCTCTTCCATCAGTTCTAAGACATGCACAATGATGAGGCGGGGGCAGGAAGACAATGAATGATCAGCCTCTGCTTTGGAGAGGCTCCCAGTCAGTTGGGGCGGGGCAGGTGCGTAACTGCGCATGAGATTGTAACGGAACGTGAGAGATGCTACAGCAGAGGTGGGAACAGGGCTGTGGGGTGAGACGAAGGGACTGATTCCCTCAATCGGAAAAGCTGCTGAAATGAAATGGGATTTGAGCCATCCCCAAAGGACAGGTAGGATGCCGCAGGCCACACTGACAGGGGAGCTCTGAGATGGAGCAACAGTGCGAGTCCACAATGTACTTGGGCGGTGGCAAGTGGCCCTGGGTGGCTGGAACTCTGGGAATGTGGGGAAGCATGTGATGTGAAAGGAAAAGGCTTTAGGGGTCAGATCACAAGGTACCTTGTCCCTGCCGGAGAGGGAGAGTTTATCTGGTACAGTGAGGCCTTTCCATCATCTTTCAGCTGGGAGATGTACATGATCGGACCTGTTTGACAGTGGAATAGAGGGTGAGCAAGGTGGTGGGGGGGAGAGCGAGGCTCTGGAAGAAGAGTAAGTTTCAGAGACACCGCAGGCAGCAGTCCAGTGACATCGGTAAGAGAGCAGGTCCCATAGTCTGACTACGTGGGTTCAGTAATGCCTGCACCGCCCTGCGACGTTCTGGCTGTGTGACCTCAGTTACGTGCCTCCGTGTTTTCCTCTGTAAAGTGGGGCCTGGAGGAGGAAGAGATCAAAATGTACCTGTCTTTCAGGGTTGCTGTGAGGCTTAAACGAATCAGTATGTGGTAGACTGTGTTTAAAAATGTTTACATTCATCATTATTATCTACAATAATCCAGTAAGGATTAACAAAGCTTCCGACTGGGTTAGGATGAGATGTTTTCTATTTACCTGTGGTTTTACAAGCTAGTTCGCCAATGGGAAGAGGAATGATAAACACAACCGTGTAGAATGAAGTCCATTTGAATTCAAAGCAAACTAACTGCTTAATGCCAAAGAGTTTTGATGTGAGTGGTCTAGAGTACATTGTATTATATGAGTCAGCTTTTCTTCAGAGTTTGACAGGTACTTGGGAAGCTGTGGTGACTTTCAGGCCACTGGAGTGTCATTGAGTAAATCACCGATCTGGGTGACCTAATGAGAAGAGCTGATTCTCTCAAGAGCAACTTTGAAGCTCTTGCATTAAGTGGGTGATGGCTCAGGAACTAAAGCAGGGGTGCAAATAGTTGAGTGGAGCCACAAGAGCATCAGGATGTTGGTACAGCCCCCCAACACCAATAGCAAGTCAGGAACTTGAATGATTGTGTACGGATAATTCTCCACCATTTGGTGAAAACTGCAAGTTCCTGATAATCAATACCTAAGTGCTTTTTAAAGGGATTCACATGGTACAATCCTGAGAATATAGCAAACAGCAAAGCCATTGTGGATGCCAGTGTTTCCCCAACCTGGGGCAATTTTGACCCCAGAGGATATTTGCAATATATGGAGATTTGGAAAAAGTTCTGCTGGCATCTAGTGGGTATTGGCCAGGAGTGCTGCTAAACACACCACCTGTACAATGCTCAGGACAGTCCCCAAAGCAGAGAACTATATGGCCCAAAATGTTGCTCATGCCCATGTTGGAGGGGAAAAAAAGCCTGGTCTAGGCCAGCATTTAACAAAATGTGTTATTTACAGGATTGGTGTGCATAAAATAACTTTAGAACAACCTATTATAAGTTTTATTATTTTATTAAATATACGTATAGCAATAACATGTTCATTATAAAAATATGTATTTATCCTAACATGTTATAAACATAATTCCCATATAACCTGTGGTCCCAAAGACAATTTGCTTAATATGAAGCTACAATAGTTTTTTTTTTAAGTACTGTATTGATTTTAAAATACAAAGCAAATAATAGTGTAAGTGAACTTGAAAGGTGCATACTCAAAAAATTAAGGCAGTGTGAGTATGATAGAGATTTAGGAAACTTTGGTTTAGATAGATTCAGAAAATCTTTTCTATAAAGAACTAGACAGTAAATATTTTAAGCTCAGTTGCAACTACCCTGGTCTGCCTCTTTAGTAGGAAAGCAGCCACAATGACGGGTAAACAGATGGGTCCCCACACCACCCTGACAGCTCTGAACCCGGTGTCTACAATGAATCCTTTACACTCAGAGCTCAGAAGTGGCTTGATCATAGCAGGGCGGAGCACCATTCCTTACCCTTGGTTAGGAAGATTCAAAACAGCTGTAAAGTAATGATGCCCATTTCTCACACATGTTGTTGACAAGGCATGATCTTTTCTCCATCTTGCCCCAGTTATGGTTAGTAGGGTTTGTGTTTAATCAAAGTATACTATCTTACAAAGTATCACGGTCCAATTTTTAGATAAAGAATAACAGAGTAGGTTCAAATCCCAATCCTTTTCTTTCATGGGTTCTCATGAGCCTGTTAATTACCCTTGCAGAGCCTCAGTATCCTGTTTCATAAAATGGGGTTAACAGCACCTGTCCTGTAGGGTTGTTATGAAGGTGAAATGAGATACTATATGTGAAAGTTGCTAAAACAGTGGGTGACACTTTAGTAAAGTGAATGTTCCCTCTTTGACTCTCCTACCTTTCCTTCTCTACCTTGGTTCTTCCACATACTCGATGCCCTCTCTGTCATCATCTAAGCTGTTGATAAAGGTGTTGGGTTAGTCTGGGGCACCACATCTCTGCCGCACACTACTAGGTGCCTCCCTGAAAATTAAATTAAAAACAATCTTTTAATACCCTTTTTTTTTTTTTTTTTTGCAGTTTTTGGCCAGGGCTGGGTTTGAACCTGTCACTTCTGGCATATGGGGCTGGTGCCCTACTCCTTTGAGCCATAGGTGCCATCCCCTTTAATACCTTTGAGTATGGATTGCAACCACTTATAAATGTATTTAAATAGCAATCATTCCAGCTCATATATCTTTCATTTGGCTAAAACAAAAAACAATTACTGTATCCACTTTGCACCAGATACAACCACGAGACATGGCTCTTGCCTTCTAACAAGCCTACAGCTTATGCGGGAAGAGGAAAATAGTAAGCAAACAGATGGTCACAATTTTCACAGTTGAGGACTCTCCTATAAATACAGGGAAGGCATTGCCTTAGTCAAGTCTTAAAAGATAACTAGGAATGACTGAGGTGAGGATGGGATGGGTGCATGTCCCCAGGCCCAGAGCATCAAATACATAGTAGCAGGTGACTAAGAGGTAAGTTGTTTGGAGACAGAGGTGAGGAAGGGGAAATGAGGCTGTGTAATAATACGGACCATATTGTGTAGAGCATGGTAAGCACATCATGCTATATTTTAACTATTGCTTGTGGTGCTAATAATTTTCACCTTTCTTTTGCAATGAAGCCCTTTATTTCAAGCAAATCTTCTACATGGCGACTCTACTATATAGAAGCAGCATTACTGAGACTAGTGTCCTGCTGGGTGTTCCCTTATCTGCCCACCACTTCCATGGGCAGAGGCAACACATAATGAGATGCTGCATTTGAGTTGATTTTGCTTCCTCACCTCGAATAATATAGCTCATAATGTGTGAACTGTTCTTCCATTTGTGTCATTCTCAGAGCACTGGTTTTGTAGGGTGGAGAGGCGTTTATCATTCTAAGGAATAAGGCTCCCAGATCTGAGTTTTAGATAGTTACTCTGTCACAAGAATGGAGAAGCAAGAATCCAATGTACTCAATTCTAGTATCCAGGCAGTAGATGATCTAATGCAAGGTGGGGGGGTAGGGGAAGGAGGGAGTAGGTACAGGGGAGGTGAGAGGGGGGTGGGGGTTCACAGTATATGAGATACCTCTTGGGGGTGGGACACAATTATAAGAGGGTCTTCACCTAACAAATGCAATCAGTGTAACCTAATTCTTTATACCCTCAATGAGTCCCAAACAATTAAAACCAAAAAAAAAGAAAAAGAAAGAAAAGAAAGTTACTCAGAGAGTAATGTGGAGAATGCAATGAAAGTCTCATTGTGGGCAAGAGACTTGAACAGAAGCTTCTCCGAAGAAGACAGGTGCCCGGCCTACAGACACATGAAAAAACTCTCATCATCTTTAATCATCAGAGAAATGCAAATCAACACCACTTTGAGATATCGTCTAACTCCAGTAAGAGTGGTTCACATAACAAAATCCCAAAACTACAGGTGTTGGTGTGGATGTGGAGAAAAGGGAAAACTTCTGCACTGCAGGTGGGAATGCAAGCAAATATACTCCTTTTGGAAAGAAGTTTGAAGAACACTCAGGGATCTAAAAGTAGACCTGCCATTCGATCCTGTAATTCCTATACTAGGAATATATCCAAAAGACCAAAAGTCACTTTACAACAAAGATATTTGCACCAGATTGTTTATTGCAATTCAATTCATAATTACCAAGAAGAAGCCCTAGTACCCATTGACCCATGAAGGGATTAATAAATTGTGGTATATGTATACCATGGAATATTATGCAGCTTTAAAAAAAGATGGAGACTTTACCTCTTTTATGTTTACATGGATGGAGCTGGAACATATTATTCTTAGGAAAGTAACTCAAGAATGGAAGAAAAAGTATCCCATGTACTCATTACTATTATAAAACCAATTTATAATCACCCACACTTTATATGTAAGATAAAACACAACTATAGCCCAGGATGACAGAAGAAAGAAGAGGGGGAGGGGAGAGGAGGCGAGAGGGTGGACGGAGGGAGAGTAAATGATGGAACCACACCTATGGTGCATATTCAAGAGTACATGTCAAATCTATTAAGTGTGGAGTAGAAATGTCTTAACACGGCAAGTAAGTAAGTAAGGTGAAGGGTATATTAACCAGTTTGATGTAAGCATTCCAAAATGTATATAAAATCAGCACAGTGTACCCCATAAATGCTTCAATGTATACAGTTATGATTTAATAAAAATAAATAAATATCCACAAGAAATAAAACTGGTTTTCAAATACAAAAAGAAAAAAAAAAAGAAAGTGGGCCTGGTTTGAAACCAAGTGGAAGGCCATTTCTATGAGGAACAAATGATGGTTTCATTTAAGGCCAGGCCAGTGGGTTACTTCACATGTGCCAGCCCAACGGAGAAAAGACAAGATTTATCTACTTTGGCAGTTGAGGAAGCTGAGGCTTAGAGGTTAAACAATTTGCCAGTGTCAAGAGGAGAGCAAGTGGCAAATCATGACTCAAATCTGCATCTTGACTCCTCCTCCAGCTGAGATCCCAGAGTAACCTTCACAGCCTCCTTCTCAGCTCTTTTCTTTCTCTCCTCTGGTTCTCCATTATTACAAAATAGGTAGATTTATGTGGGTATTTGTCTTCCTCTCAAGACCTTTCCTGACATTCAGTTGGCATTCAGTGGATGTTTATTAACAGAATGTTTGCAAACCCTTTTGGTCGATAAACCTAGCTTCCTGGAAAACACCTTCATTCTTAAGGAAACTGCGGATTCTAGCAGATACTAGGAGTCACGTATCAGGAATATGACCCAATGGTCCCAGAGGTCTCCAGCTGTTGTCATAGCACCCCCAACAGGCAGTTGCTGACTATGGTGACAGGTCCCCAGTACCTGCCAAAGCAGCTGGCGGTCCTCTGTATAACCCCATCCTACTCAAGGAGATCTCACACATCCCGTGTATCTTTGAAGAAGAAACTGCAGTCTCTTATTTATCACAGACTACCAGTGGGGCCAAGTTACTGATTTTCCTTTGCATAATATTTCTCCCTTTCTATCCTCTTGAACCAATTTGGAGCCTTCTAGCTTAAGGAACTCATGCTTCCTGGTTTCCCACTTTTTCTTTTTCTCAAAAGAATCTTCTCACCAAATAAGAATATCTGTGGGCTGCTTTCCATCCCTAGCTCCCAACTTCTGTATCCTAAGCTCTGTGCCTTTATAAGAACCATTGCTAATTAAACTATAAAGGGGATAAAGGAAAAGGCAGGATTGGGGCAAAACACAGGCCATGCGGTTACATTTTTTGCCTCTTCTGTTTCTACTTCCTTCAGTACCCAACGAGGAAATCCAAGCACTGTTGGAATGTGGTCACTGCTTGTGTATCTGTTAGAAGGGCCGCCTCTCAGGATGGCAGCAAGTTCCCTATCCGTCCATCTTCCAGGCAGATATTATAATTGTCACCCTAGAGACCATCTGTCATGTATTTCACTATTCTGTTCCCATTGACATTTGTATTAAATTAGGTGGGAAATGGGCCCACTCACACTGCTAATGGATGCTACATTTTGGAAATATGTGATTTAATCTTTATCCAGTAAGTGAAGGGTTTTTTTTTAAAGCTGGTTTAGTTCATTGCCTCGAACATTATAGCTCATAATGTGTTAAGTGGATTTTCCACGTGTGTCACTGGAGAGTTACGTGAAAAATACAAAGAGAAAAAAAGAGCTCTTGGGAAACACTGAGAGGAAGAAAGTTAACTAAATTTAAATTATACATAGCAATAATTTAAAGCATGATTGGAAGCTGCAAAGGAGACGCGTGCATTCATATGTCAGAAGTAAGATTTGTCTTGGACAAAAATGGTCAAGTGCAATTCTTATTGATCTACCATATAACCTCATGCTGCATTTCCTTGTGAGCATCAGACTCTTTGGGGTGTAAAATTCACTGCGTTTCCTATGTTTAGAAATTCCTTAAATAAAAGATACAAATTCCAGGTAATCTGAAAAAGAATTACAAAATTGAACTGTGTGTTTCTGGCTTCGTATTCTCATTCTTTCTGAGCTTGTGCATAGCCTGCCACAACAAGGTTTCTAAATTGCTATGTGATCGTCAGATACGCTCTATTAGGAATATAACTATTTTCATAAATAATAAATAAATAAAACTTTTCTTTATTTTTTAAGACATATATTTCCTAATTTTCTGATAATGAGCTTATGTAACTTTTTTTAAAATTAAATATATTTGATGAAGTTGGCTCAACTTAAGAGATAGAATCTAAAATATTATCATTGTGGCTTCTTAGAAAAACAGTCACAAGGAAAAGCCAGACTGGCGTTACCTGGGGCCCCTGCTGAGGACACCGTTGATGGGAGAGAACTTTCTCTAGGTCATCTGCCAATGTCATGGGTCTCCAGCCTTCTATTCATCCCCCTCTTCCCTTTCTCCACACCTCCACCTGTGACATTGCAAGCACTCTGTCCTACATTCAATTCCTATCAGTCACTCTTACAGCTTTTAAAAACTAGAACCTCAGTTATTATCTTTCCCTCCTGGATATCTAGCTTCACTATCAAATTAATCCTTTACCCCTGCTTTAAAAAATTTTTTTTCTTAATAGTGCAGTAAATACACATAACATAAAATTTACCATCTTAACCACTTTATAACATACAGTTCAGTGGCATTAAGTACATTTACATTGTGCAATCATCACCACCCTTTCACAAGGCGTTAGAATTAGTTCCTATTCCATGCCACTACCCCCATCAGGAAACTCTGCCATCCTAAAACAATTAACTGTAAGAGGAGAAATGGGATTTTAATTTCCTGGTATACCCTTTGTCTCTTAGGGCTGGACAACTGACTTTTAAAGGGTTCCTGTTCATTTATATGACACGTTAGTCAAAATGAATCTCCTCTTTCCTTCTTCTCTTAACAGCTCTGAGCAACGAGTCCCTTGTTCCACTTCTTACCACAGCTCTGGTTTGCACTCGGGTGACGGTGTCACAAAAGCAGGACCCATGGGCCTTCCAGAAATAAGACAAGTGCCAACTGTTGTGATTGAATGTGATGACAATAAAGAAAATGTGCCTCATGAATCAGACTACGAAGACTCTTCTTGCCTATACACGAGAGAAGAGGAGGAAGAGGAAGAGGACGAAGATGATGACAGCTCATTGTATACCAGTATGTTCATCCAACTTCTGCACTGTGGGCAGAGGGCAGCCTGGTATTGTGAAGAGAGTACCCAGTGCCCATCTGTCGGGGTTGTGACCCTGAGTGTGAGTTAACTGGCCCCGGGTCATACTGACCCTGAGTGTGGTGTTAACTAACTGGCCCCGGGTCAGACTGACCCTGAGTGTGGAGTTAACTAACTGGCCCTGGGTCGTGCTGACCCTGAGTGTGGAGGTAACTGGCCCTGGGTCATACTGACCCTGAGTGTGGAGTTAACTAACTGGCCCTGGGTCGTGCTGACCCTGAGTGTGGAGTTAACTAACTGGCCCTGGGTCATACTGACCCTGAGTGTGGTGTTAACTGGCCCTGGGTCAGGCTGACCCTGAGTGTGGTGTTAACTGGCCCTGGGTCAGACTGACCCTGAGTGTGGACTTAACTAACTGGCCCTGGGTCATGCTGACTCTGAGTGTGGTGTTAACTGGCCCTGGGTCAGACTGACCCTGAGTGTGGAGTTAACTGGCCCTGACTCATACTGAACCTGAGTGTGGAGTTAACTAACTGGGTCAGACTGACACTGAGTGTGGAGTTAACTAACTGGCCCTGGGTCGTGCTGACCCTGAGTGTGGAGTTAACTGGCCCTGGGTCAGACTGACCCTGAGTGTGGAGTTAACTAACTGGCCCTGGGTCGTACTGACCCTGAGTGTGGAGTTAACTGGCCCTGGGTCAGACTGACCCTGAGTGTGGAGTTAACTTACTGGCCTTGGGTCGTGCTGACCGTGAGTGTGGCGTTAACTAACTGGCCCTGGGTTATACTGACCCTGAGTTGGTGTTAACTGGCCCTGGATCATACTGACCCTGAGTGTGGAGTTAACTAACTGGCCCTGGGTCATACTGACCCTGAGTGTGGTGTTAACTGGCCCCGGGTCATACTGACCCTGAGTGTGGCGTTAACTAACTGGCCCTGGATCATACTGACCCTGAGTGTGAGTTAACTGGCCTTGGGTCATACTGACCCTGAGTGTGAGTTAACTGGCCCTGGGTCATACTGACCCTGAGTGTGGAGTTAACTAACTGGCCCTGGGTCATACTGACCCTGAGTGTGGTGTTAACTGGCCCTGGGTCATACTGACCCTGAGTGTGGACTTAACTAACTGGCCCTGGGTCATAGTGACCCTGAGTGTGGTTTTAACTGGCCCTGGGTCATACTGACTCTGAGTGTGGAGTTAACTGGCCCTGGGTCATGCTGCCCCTGAGTGTGGTGTTAACTGGCCGTGGGTCATAGGGCTGCTCAATTAACCTCCAAGGTTCTCACTCATATGCCAGCAATTTGAGAGGGTAAATGCCCTCAAAATGCCCTTGTACCTCTAAACATTGCAATACCATGCTACATCTCCTACCTCTTCAGATGACTCTTTCTTTGCTGCTTCCCTTGAGGTACACTCCAAAAAGAGGGGGAAGGGGAGAGGATCAAAAAGCTTAAAAATCTGCTTCCACCTAAAAACACTCCAAAATACTAACTATTGTGTATGCCACAAGTTCATTTTTTAACATATCTTGGCAAATTTATTCTAGGCCTAAATTTAAATTTCTCATTTAAGACGTTTAAATGTGCTAAGAGACAAGAGAAGAAATAAAGAAAGCAAAGTTCTAAATCTCTCACTCTGGCCATGAAAAAATAAACAAATTTTAGTTATGTGAGCACAGCCTGATAACTGGTTGACTTTTTAATAAGTGAATCTATAATAACCACCATGCATTAAACATATACTGTATGCCCCACAATAGGCTGAGATTTTATTCTCTTACCTGCATCTCACAGCAACCCAGTGAGACTATTACCCCCACTTTACAAACAAGGGCAGATAATAGAGAAATAAGGAGCTAGCCCAGAGCCTCACTGCTGGGGCAGGGCAGGGGTCGGGGACGTCCAGGATTTAATTGCAGCTTTGTCAAATTCCAAAGTCCATGTTCATTAAAACCAGCACTAAAGGTTTAAATAAAGCCCCAAGGAATCCCCAGACTTGCTGCCTGCTCTGTGCTCACCAGGCTTCAGCTAGCGAGGTAAAGTTGAGGCCCGGTGAGAGCTCTGGCAAGTGCTGAGATGACCAAAGTGATGTTGAGGAGGGAACCACACAGGGTAGGCGATCCATGCACGGACAGAGCAGCTACTCAGCCATTTTGTACCCAGAGAATTGAATGTTGTATATCAAGACTTCTTTGACCTTGGCACTCTTGGCTTTTCGGACCGCCAGATCACTGCTGGTCATACTGCTAGTGCCAGCAGGCACCATCCTGTCCCCTGGAGGATGTTTATTTAGCCGTATGCCTCACCCGGCCCACTCGATGCCTCAGTTGTGATAACTAAAGATGCTCTAGGCCTTGCCGAGTGTCCCCTAGGGAGCAAAATCATCCCTGGTTAAGAACCATGAATTTATACCCAAAGTAAGGAAGTCCTACCCTGGCTGCTTAGAAACCCGAATATTAAAAAGAAAAAGCAATCCCAGGTAAATATTACCTGTTTAAAGCCCTCACCTCCACTCCCATCCCAAACAGGCCCCACTGTGTCTGTCCAGATCCACTCCCCTTCATGTCCCCCAGCTCCAGCGAAGTTGATCTCTTCTGTCTCCTGAGATTTCCTGGCTTATCTGTCACCACTGGGCTTTGGCAGATACAGATCCCTACCAGCCTGCTGCCTGCTGGAACCTCATCTCTTCTTCAGGTGTCAGCCCCTCCCCCTCGTGAAGCTTTCCTCAGTTCCTAAAGCCTCTGTCCTGTCTTCCCCCTTTGCAGTGCCCTGCACCCCACAGCTGGTCCTGCCCTCCTTTGTGATGTTGCCTGCATGCTGGATGTTCTGGAAAGCATAGCTTCACTCACTCTCCTTGCACTCCCCACCTGCCCCACACAGCACTAGGAATATATGTAGTAATGGCAGGGACTCTGCAAACTGTGGCCTTTACCACTCTGAGGTGTTAAGCCCTTGATGCCTTTCTTCCTGCCTCGTACCTCATGGCCCAGGACTGGCCGTGGGAGAGCCCACGCAAATATGTGTCAGCCTTAATTAAGTCATTTTTCCCTCCTGCAGGCTCCCTGGCCATGAAGGTGTGTAGGAAGGACTCCTTAGCCATCAAACTCAGCAACAGGCCCTCCAAGCGAGAACTAGAAGAAAAGAACATCCTTCCCAGGCAAACAGATGAGGAGCGGCTGGAGCTGAGGCAACAGATCGGCACCAAGCTCACCAGGTAGGATGGCAGCACCCTCTGTTCTCCTGGCAGCAAGCCACTGTCTCTCCAGACTCCAGTAGAAAAATTCAGTCTCTACCCACAATCCAGTCCTTGGTGTCTCTTGAGTAACTTACTGTGAAAAGAACCAACAGGAAACATCCCATTTTGTCTCCTGGGTTGCTTCTGTAGTTCCCTCTCCTTCACTCATTCAAGTCTTAGAAACTTTACTTGACTCAAATTTCAGGGAGGAACTGACAGGTTTCCTGGGAGATTAACCATCTGTAAAAAAGTCATCACCCAATAGAATTGAGAACCTATGTTTAGATGAATTGTGATTTGGTTAAGCACAAAATGATCAGATGAACACTCTGCTATCCTGTTAAGGGGTTGGTAGTGATGCCTAACTACCACACTCTTCTTGAGTGATTGCCCTTTACGGATACTACAAACATATGCTTAGCTTTGTGTTACATTATCCAACAACTGTGTATGTGTTTGTACTCTAAGGCATGTTTGTTTGGTATCAGGTGACATTTCTTTGAGCAGTTACTATTGGCCAGCATTGTTTGAACATTTTATATGCATGAAATCATTTCATCTTTGAGCTTCTCTATGAGATACAGGTGAGAACATCAGGCATAGACAACTTTAGTTACCTTGCAAACATCGCACAGTACAGCTCAGGAGCACTCCCTCTTGAGCCCTAACTTTTTACCAGGCACTGTGCTGAGGGTTTGGATGTAACATGAAAGTCTACTGGGGCCTCATCCCGACTCTCTTGCTTACTAGCTGAATAGCCTTCCGTAAGGCACTAGTTCTCTTTGCCTATCTTTCTGCATGTTTAAACAGAAATTAAGTTAATATAAGTATTTCAAGCAGTGCCTGGCCCACAGCAAGCATTCAATTATCTGTTGTCATTATCACCCTCACATTGCACAGCTGAAGAAAGTGGTATCTAAAGAAGTTATAAGGCATAGGCAGCATCATCCAGTGATATGCTGGTGTCTTCCCTCCCACCTGATTTATTTTATTACCTAAGGGCATCTTCTTTCTCACACTTTGTTCCTTTCTTAAGGATGATGTAGTAATGGTTCTAGGCTGTGTAAAAAGGTCAACACTGATAGATGATTTGACTTAGTGTTATGCAGTCTTCAGAGTCAGAGAATGAAAATATCTAACACCTGCTACACACACACACACACAGACACACTTTCTTTCATTGAATGAAGTAACATGGCCACGGTGTGGTTGTCCAGATCTCTTTTGATACCTCAGTGATAGCTACAACTTTCTAGAGTACTCAAACCCTTATCAGAGAACCTGATTATTAAACATTCTTCTATTGAACTGAAATTTCTGTCCAGGCAACTTCCACCCATTGTTCTTATTCTGTTTTTTCTGCAGACTCAGTCCTCTTAAGAAGGCATGCTTTAGAGTAAATGGAGGCAATAATCCTGATCTTCTCAGTTCTTCTGTCCTAGGTCACATATAACCAGATCTTATCTCTTGGCTGGGTCGGTATGATGCTGGATTGCTTCCTGTCCCAGCTTGTTCACATTTCCATGTTGTCCTTTGGGGGATTAGGAAAAAGAGGAGGAAAGAGTCCTTGACCCAGCCCTCCTTCCCAAACAAAGTTCAACTCCAACCCCAAGCATGGGTATCCTGTGTCCTACTTTCCACCTTCACTTCCCATTTCCCCAGCTGCACTACAGTGCAAACCAAGCCCCAGACATGTGAGGGCCACATGAAGACTTGTTTATAGATGTGACGTGCCAATGCATCTAGATACCCGGGGTGTTCTCTTCTGAGGAAAGCAAGAAAGAGAGACAGACATAGGAAGGGACACAGGAGACATAGGAAGCAATGTGAGAGGCTGAACCCCGACTTTTCCACTGTAGGACCCTTATACCTGGTGTTGACTGACGTCGTGAAAAAGAACATCATTGTCCCAAAGCATAGTCCTAAAAATAGAGACAGCCCCAGGCTCTTATGCCTGAATACATACCCACATACTGCCACCATGAACACTGGCAACGGCTGCATCAGAACCCAGAGGTGGGAAGAGACCTTGACCATGTACCAGAAGTCCTCTGAATCTGAAGAGTAGTCCTAGAAAAATCAACCCTTTCTTTTTTTTTATTAAATCACAGCTGCGTACGTTAGTGCAATCAAGGGGTACAATGTGCTGGTTTCATATACAATCTGAAATGTTTTCATCAAACTGTTTAACATAGCTTTCATGGCATTTTCTTTCTTTTTTTTTCCCCCAGTGGTAAGACAGAATTTATTTACAGAAAAGAATACAGAAAACACTAAAGCTTCTGGTAGAGAGAGAGAACTCAAGTGGAGAGAGAAAAGCTCTCTCCGTTTCTCTCCCGGTCTTTCCCCTTCTCCCCCTTTAGGCTTTTAGTCTCCGGGTATATATAGGTGTATGGGTTCCTTGGCCAGGAAGTGAATGAACACAGTCCCTTCCGCCTGGGCAAAGTGAATGAATGTATCAATGAATAGACACAGTCCATTCATGGAATTGAGGCCTAGGAAATTCACATGAAATTGACCTAGGCATAGGAAATGGGGGTTCCACATTTAGTCCTAAGTGTAAAGTGAAGGAGACACCAAGGCACAGGTGTCTCCTCAGCAGTTGT
>CAUYRH010112276.1:0-31789 GCA_963574655.1 Perodicticus potto
TGCCTGTAGTCCCAGCTACTTGGGAGGTGGAGGCAGGAGACTCGCTTGAGCCCAGGAATTGGAGGTTGCTGTGAGCTGTGATGTCACAGCACTCTATCCAGGGTGACAGCTTGAGGCTCTGTCTCAAAAAAAAAAAAAAAATATATATATATATATATATATATATATATATATATATATATATATAAATTGAATTCAGAGAGGAAGATTATAACAGCACGTTAAATGTCATTTAAAAAGGACAGAACAGGATAAATACGGATATTCGTGTGCAATGTTTCTTCTATACAGTAAAACATCTCAAGTTTACTTATTGACTATTCTTTCTCCCTAGTCTTAAATTTTATTAAATATTAAGTAGATACCAAAAAAGAAAACTTATATATGTAGAGTCTAAAGAGTCACAACAGAGTGGACATCTGTGAATTTACTACCCAGCTTAGGAAATACAACATTCCCACTTGGGCCTAGTGGCTCACGCCTACAATCCTAGCACTCTGGAACGCCCAGGTGGGTGGATTGCTTGAGCTCAGGAGTTTGAGACCAGCCAGAGCAAGAATGAGATTCCATCTCTACTAAAAATAGAAAAATTATCCAAGTGTGGGGTACCTGTAGTCTCAACCTGAGGCAAGAGTTTGAGGTTGTTGTGAGCTATGATGACGCCATGGCACTCTACCCCAGGGCAACAGAGTGAGACTCTTGTCATTCACTAGTAGGGTTTTGTTTTGTTTTGTTTTTTTGAGACAGAGTCTCACTTTGTCACCTTCAGTAGACTGCCTTGGTGTCACAGCTAATTATAACCTCAAACTGTTGGGCTCAAGTGATTCTTTTGCCTCAGCCTCCCAAGTAGCTGGGACTACAGGCGCCTGCAATAACACCTGGCTATTTTTAGAGATAAGGTCTAGCTCTGGCTCAGGCTGGTCTCAAATTCATGAACTCAGGCAACTCACCTGGCTTGGCCTCCCAGAATGCTAGGATTACAGGAATAATTACAGCCAGACTCGGTTGTTGTTTTTTTTTTTCTGTTTTTTTTTTAAGAGAGTCTCACTATGTTGCCCTCAGTAGAGCGCAGTGACATCACAGCTCACGGCAACCTCAAACTCTTGGGCTTAAGCAATTCTCTTGCCTCAGCCTCCCAAGTAGCTGCGACTACAGGTGCCTGGCACAACACCCAGCTGTATTTTGTTGCATTTGTCATTGTTGTTTAGCTGGCCTGGGCCGGGTTCGACCCTCCACCCTTGGTGCATGTGGCTGGTGCCATAACCACTGCTATGGGCGCCAAGCCTGCAGAACCTTTTCTTTTTATAACACCCGAGAGAAAACCCATACCCACCCATACCCATTACTAATCACTCCGTGTTCCCCCATTTCTTGCTCCCCACCCCATCTGCTGGCAACCTAATTTTTTTAATTGCCAAATAATATTCTGTTGCTTGAGTGTACCATATATTGTTTATCCATTCATCAGTTGGTGGATGTTTGGATTGTTTCCACTTTTGGGCTATTTTGATGATGCTGCTATAAACAGTCTTGTGCAAGTTTCTGTGTGAACATAGTTTTTATCTCTGTTGGGTGTTTATCTAGGAGTGGAATTGCTGAGTCATGTGACAACTCTGTTTAAGAATTTGAGAAAACGCCAAACTGTTTTCCAGTTGTACCAGCAACGCATGAGGGTTTCAATTTCTCATCATTTTCAACAGTTGTTATTGCTCGTCTTTTGAATTATAGCCACCCCAGTGGATGTGAAGTGGTAGCTCACTGTGGCTTTGATTTGCGTTTCCCTAGTGACTTACGATGTTGAACATCTTTTCTTGCTTGTTGGCCATTTGTATATCTTCCTTAGAGAAATGTCTATTCACATCTTTTACCTTATTTATTTATTTATCTATTTTTCTTTCTTTTTTTTTCTGTAGAGACAGAGTCTCACTTTATCACCCTTGGTAGAGTGCTGTGGCGTCACACAACTCACAGCAACTTCCAGCTCCTGGGCTTAGGGGATTCTCTTCCCTCAGCGTCCCAAGTATCTGGGACTACAGGCGCCCACCACAATGCCCGGCTTTTTTTTGTTTTGTTTTGTTTTCAGTTTGGCCTGGGCTGGCGTTTGAACCTACCACCCTTGCTATATGGGGCTGGTGCCCTACCTGCTGAGCCACGGGCGCCGCCCTATTTATCTATTTTTTAAGAGATAACGTCTTGCTCTGTCACTCAGACTGGAGTGCAGTGGTGTGGTCACAGCTCACTGTACTCTTGAACTCCTGGGTTTAACTCCTGCCTCAGCCTCCCAAGTAGCTAGGACTAAGGGGTGCACTGCTACCCCTGGTTACTTTTTAAATATTTTTGTTCAGAGAAGGTCTTACTATATTACCCAAGCTGGTCTGGAACTCCTGGCCTCAAGTAGCCTTCTATCCCTCAGCCTCCCAAAGTGCTGGGATTACAGGCATGAGGCACCACAGCTGACATTTTGCCAGTTTTTTAATAGCAATGCTTGTCTTTTTATTATGAATTGTAAAAGTATGCAGTGTACACTTGGAAATAGAAACACTGTGTTTTGGCTCGATGCCCATGCTCAGTGATTAAGGTGCCAGCCACACACATTGGGACTGGCAGGTTCGAACCTGACCTGGGCCTGCTAAAACAAAAATGACAGCTGTAACAAAAAAATAGCCAGGCATTGTGGCAGCTGTAGTCCTAGCTACTTGGGAGGCTGAGGCAAGAGAATCGCTTGAGCCCAAGAGTTGAGGCTGCTATGAGCTGTGACACCATGGCACTCTACCCCGAAGGCAACATAGTGAAACTGTCTCAAAAAATAAAAAAATACTATGTTTTGTAAAATCCTCATGATTGTGCTAATTTTTGCCAGTGTTATACATTATGCAGATATTTGAATATAACATAAACAGTGTTTTTGCCTTCGCTTTCCTTCATTTGTAAGTATTACCACACAGAATTTCACATCACTATTTATTTATTATTGGAGATTCATTGAGGGTACAAAGAACCAGGTTACATTGATTGCATTTGTTAGATAAAGACCCTCCTATAATTGTGTCCTGCCCCCAACACGTGTGTCACACACGGAGACCCCCCCTTCCCATTCTCTGTTCTTCCCTCCCCAACCTCCTTCCCTCCTTTCCTCTCTCTGCTCTCTTCTTCCCCCAGCCCCAATCGTGTACTAGGTCATTAATTGTCCTCATATCAGAATTGAGTATATAGGATTCTTTTTTTTTTTTTTTTTGGAGACAGAGCCTCAAGCTGTCCCCCTGGGTAGAGTGCAGTGACATCACAGCTCACAGCAACCTCCAATTCCTGGGCTCACGCGAGTCTCCTGCCTCCGCCTCCCAAGTAGCTGGGACTACAGGCGCCCGCCACAACGCCCGGCCATTTTTTGGTTGTAGCCGTCATTATTGTTTGGCGGGCCGGGCTGGATTCGCTTAGGCGCTTGAGCCACAGGCGCCGAGCCAGAATTGAGTATATAGGATTCTTGCTTCTTCATTCTTGTGATGCTTTATTAGGAATAATATGTTCTGGTGGCACCTGTGGCTCAACGGAGTAGGGCACCAGCCTCATATGCCAGAGGTGGCGGGTTCAAACCCAGCCCCAGCCAAAAACTGCAAAAAAAGAAGAAAAAGAAAAAAGTTCAAAGAATAATATGTTCCACTCCCCTCTAGGTTAACAGAGAAGATGTAAAGTCTCCATCTTTTTTAATGGCTGAATAGTATTCCATGGTATATATATGCCACAGCTTGTTAATCCCTTCATGGGTTGGTGGGCATTTAGGCTCTTTCCACATTTTGGTGATTGTAAATTGGGCTTTCATAAACAGTCTCGTGCAAGTGTCGTTATGGTTAAAAGATTTTTTTCTTCTGGGTAGATGCCCAGTAATGGGATTGCAGGATCAAATGGGAGGTCTAGCTTGAGTTCTTTGAGGATTCTCCATACTTCCTTCCAAAAAGGTTGTATTACTTTGCAGTCCCACCATCATATCACTTTTTAAAGGTGTTTTAGGGCAGCACCTGTGGCTCATTCGGTAAGGTGCTGGCCCCATATACCGAGGGTGGCAGGTTCAAACCTGGCCCCAGCCAAACTGCAACAAAAAAATATTCAGGCATTGTGGCAGGCACCTGTAGTCCCAGCTGCTCAGGAGGCTGAGACAAGAGAATCACCTAAGCCCAGGAATTGGAAGTTGTTGTGAGCTGTGATGCCACAGCACTCTACCAAGGGCGACAAAGTGAGACTGTCTCTCTAAAGGCATTTTAATATTAGTTCTAAGGTATATGAAATCAAACATAAACAAAAAGGTAGCTTTAATTTTGTTTCATTTTTTGGTTTTGGCTCTTTATACACAAGAAAAGAGTTTGTTGACAGGAATTTTGTTTCTCTAATTGACACTGTTGGCCTCCTGCAGGATTGACCCTCGCTTCTTGCCCCTCAGCCAGCCTGCCCTGTCTTCCCCCTTACTCCTTCTCCCCACACTTTCTGGTACGTTCTGCTGTTTCATTAGCAGCCTAGTGGCACTGACAGGCCAGCAGGGTCTGAATAAAGAAAAGGCTTACCCAGTAAATCACTAGAACTTGATTCTACCTTATTCCCAGTGAAAAGGCTCAGGGCAATTAGGCAGTCTCTGTGATTTTGATCTCCTCGTGACCTCATTTGCTGCCTGGGATACAGACTTTCTAGTTAGTTCAAAGGAAGGAACGTGTGCCTTTAGTGTGGAAAGGGGCAGAATGGCTCTTGGGCTAGAGTGTGAGAACCATTGTGTGGATTCTGTAGTAATGTGAAAGAAATGTAAGCATTTTAAGTCTATTGTAAAAAGAGAATGCAATGTGTTATGCTCACAAACAAGTAAATAGCTATGTTCTGACAGATAGTTTCTGTAGTTCTACATGCTAATGAGTATGTAGCCCAGGATTCTGAGAGTTTAATTTCATTCTCTTCTATAGACTTACTTAATGTATTTGAAGTCTGCTACTCTTAGAATTTAAGTCCTTTTTTTCCCCCACAGCTGCCTTAGTTACCCTTTTTCTGTGAAGAAAAAAGTTCACAAGACCATTATAAAATTAATGTCATTTAATTTACTTTTTTCTTATGTAGGAATGGCCTCTGACTTGGTCAGATAATGTGGCAGGGTACCAGAGTTTCCAATCCAAGTCTACATAATTTCACTTTTTTTGGTACAGTAATTGCAAAAGTCTTTTGATTAAATAAAATAGAAGCTCATATTGACAGATTACATTTTCATAGTATACATTCGGTCTCACAGCGGATGTCAAAGAATTTCATGAATATTTTTAATGTATCTATCACTTATTTTGTAGTTACTTTTGAAAGTCACTGCCTTAGGGTCGGGTGTGGTGGCTCCTACCTGCAATCCTAGCACTCTGGGAGGCCGAGGTGGGTGGACTGCCCTGAGCTCAGAGGTTTGAGACCAGCCTGAGCCAGAGTGAGACCCCATCTCTAGGAAAAAACAAACAAACAACAACAAAAAAAAAAAACAGAAGAAAGTCATTGCATGAATTCAGTAACATTTAGATCTTATATGTTCCAATTATTGCCACCTCTGAGCTAACATAGGTGGGGAGATCAGTATTAAATGAGTAAAGTTGCATTAAGAATTGATTGTTGTCATAAGAGAAATATATGTATAAAATGTAAGATTGCATGGATATATACAAAATATTTTCTTTAGACTAAAACAGTAGTCTAAGTCTCATCCTCATTAAAAACATGATTATATATGACCTTTTAAAATAAGGGTTAGTTTGAATTATAAAGCAGAGGACACCAGGAAAAAACTTGTCAGGAAAAAGAATAGGTCTTTGATGAGCAGTAGCATTAAGTTCTACAGCAGGCACTTGAAAAGTACAGTGGGCTCGGCGCCTGTGGCTCAACGGGGTAAAGCGCCAGCCACATACACCTGAGCTGGCAGGTTCAAATCCAGCCCGCCAAACGACGACGGCTGCAACCAAAAAATGGCTGGGCGTTGTGGCAGACGCCTGTAGGCCCAGCTACTTGGGAGGTGGAGGCAAGAGACTCGCTTGAGCCCAGGAATTGGAGGTTGCTGTGAGCTGTGATGCTATGGCACTCTATCCAGGGTGACAGCTTGAGGCTCTGTCTCCAACAAAAAAAAAAAAAAAAAAAGGTGTAGTGGGGACTTGGGGCAAGAATTATCTGCTGTGTAAGCAAGGTGTTCTTACCTAAAATCTTTCTGTTTTAACTTTCTTTTTACCCAGTCCTGGTTTTGACTATTAACACTACAGTCCAGGTCTTTGTGGTAAGGACAGTAGGCTTTCAGGGCAGTACTGATCAACGCACCCTCTGGAGGGCTCATCTAAGAAAAAGGAGTAAGAGTCTATGATTGTTTTAATTTACATTCCTTCTGCCTGTAATCTGCTTTCCTGGTTTTTATTCCTGCTCTTATGTCCTAGCATTTTTTTTTTCTTCCAAGAAGATGAAGAAGCCTGGTGGTCCTCAGGGCAAGAGACTTAGGTACCTAGCTGTATGTAGTTAAGAACAGGCTATCCCTTTCCTTTGCTGTCTTCAGATTGTAATGATATGAGCCATAGAACTCGTAGTGCCTACATTTTGTTTTCATTTTTCCCTTAGATATCTCCACAGGACCTTCTTGGCTAAATCAGGGACTACTACTGAACTCTACCCAATCAGTTTCAAATTTAGACCTGACCACTGGTGCCACCTTACCCCAGTCAAGGTATGTATCTATTTCAAGGCTAGAAAAACAAACCACAAAGCCCTGACTCTGAAGGGGCTGTGTTGTTGTCAGCACAGGTCTTAAGCAGGTTTGTGGCAGATCTTGCCAGAAGCACCTCCTTCCTATGTTTTTATTCCTTTGTTTAAAAATGTCTATACCTTGGCTCAGCACCTATAGCTCAGCGGCTAGGGCACCAGCCACATACACCAGAGCTGGCGGGTTCGAATCCAGCCTGGGCCTGCCAAATAACAATACAACCAAAAAAGTAGCTTGGTATTGTGGCGGGCACCTGTAGTCCCAGCTACTTGGGAAGCTGAGGCAAGAGAATCGCTTGAACCCAAGAGTTGGAGGTTGCTGTGAGCTGTGATGCCACAGCACTCTATTGAGGGCAACATAGTGAGACTCTGTCTCAAAAAAAAAAAAAAAGTCCATACCACCTTAATGAGCATATGTGTTTTTAATTGTTTGCTAGTGTAAACCAAGGGTTATGCTTGGATGCTGAAGTGGCCTTAGCAACTGGGCAGTTCCTGGCCCCAAACAGTCACCAGTCCAGCAGTGCCGCCTCTCACTGCTCTGAGTCCCGAGGTGAGACCCCCTGTTCGTTCAACGACGAAGACGAGGAAGATGACGATGAGGATTCCTCCTCCCCAGAATAAAGACGGGAGAAAGCCTACGTTTTAATGTTTGATGCTCATGTGTGTTTTTAGTGTGAGCTCTTGTTTTTGAAATGATTGCTTCAGTCTTTGCCTTTGCACTGTGCGTTCAGTGAAAACTAGAGAAACACGATAAGCAATTTACATGAAGGCTGAGAAGATTGAGAGGAGAGTGAACATAGTGTGAATGAGAACTCTGCCCAACAGAGCGGTAGGTCATATTGCAAACAAAGCATGATTTCTGAGGCTGTAGAGGGGAAGCATCCCCACAGAACTGGCAGTGTGAATGAAGCTCATTTATCTTCTATGAGGCGGGGGCTTTGTACTCCCCACACCCGTGTAATCATTCTTAGAATTGAGGTTGCTACGAGGAACAGTCCTTGACTGTCACGCTTTGGAAGGTTCTCTCCCTCTCCCGGGCTGCCTGCTATAAGGCAGAAATGAACACGAAACGTCTCCAGTGGGGAGAGTTGTACAGTGAGGGGCATGGAGGGCGATGTTTGTGGCCTGAGGAGCACAGGTTGAACTGCTGGACTAGTTGAAAGTCTAGTTGAGGTGCTTTACGCATCAGCTGCCTTAGACAGCTTCTAGAAAGGAGCGAGCGTTAATTTTTAAGTACGTAAGTGACATTTAGAATAATTTATAGTAAAACTGAAATTATCATTAGTCAATGCATTGGTGCATAGAATTTACTAGGGCTACTTCTGGAAGCCAAAATAGAATAGCATTTCCATGTGCATTACTTTGCCAGCACTGCCTTTTGCCAGCATTCTAAATCTGGAGTTTTACAGAGAAGGGAACCATATCTGTAATTTTAATCAAAGCTATGCATTTCATACGGCTTTTTCATTTAAAACAAAACAAATTCCTATGACCAAATTGTTTGCCTACAGTTCCCTCAGTAATTGTATGATATCACCTAGTGTGCAATTTGTGAAAATGAACCAAATGTCATTACTTTTGTCTTAAAAGAAAAGTCTATTTCAAGAATATGGACAGCAATGTTTTCTTGTACATGTCACCTTTTTGTACATTTTCAGTAATCAAAATGACCTTATTGGGTTTATTCCTGGGTAAATTACATTTCAAACTAACCCGAGATGCAGTATTTCCCAGAAGCACTGGAAAACGCCAAGCACTCCTGCAGACGGGATGTTGGGAGGTGGGTGTGGAGCATGTGGCCGCCCACCCGCGGGAGCTGGTAGAAATGCTGCCCTGGTGCTTCCACAGTCACTGCTCCTCACGGTAGGGGGGTGGGGATATCCAGTACCTTGGCTAGACCCCAAATTAATGTCACATTAAAACCTTAAAAAAGGAAAAAATAACAACGGGAGAATTAACTCTAAACTTTTGACTTGAATCATATAGATTTGTCCTGAGATTTATATCCAGCATCTGTGGGTCCAGCAGCAAGCTTGGTGTAAGTCCATTCTTTTCTCAATCCCACGAGGGAAATACAAGCTCTATCCTGTGATGCATTTTTTTTCTCTTGAGACAGGCTAGATAGAGTGAGGTGGTGTCATAATTCACAGCAACCTCAAACTCTTTGGCTCAAGCAATCCTCTTGCCGCGGCTTCTCGAGTAGCTGGGGCTACGGGTGTGCCACTACAGCTGGCTAGTTATTTTACCTTTAGTTTTGAAGAGATGGAATCTCAGTCTTGCTCAGGTTGGTCTTAAACTCCCAACCTCAAGCGTTCTTCCCACCTTGGCCTCCCAAAGTGCTGCAATTACTGGCAAGAGCCGCTATGACCGGCACTTTGATGCCTTTTGAAAGCTTTACCACCATGCTTACAGTGAGCTGGGGGTGAAAGCTTTGACAGGCTTTACATTTTTATTAAGGCCATAAAAACTGATAAACAAGAACATACAACTTCAGCATAAGCTCCTTTGATACAAAACTCTCATTCTGTTAGAAATAAGCCATAGTGCAGACTCAGCGTTCAGGGGGCAGGGAGACAGAGGCAGTTTTAGCGAGTCCTTTCTTGGTGTGAGTTTGGGATCACACCTCTGAGACTGATCACACTGGAGCAGTCAGGAATACTGCAAAGGCTGTAGTAGGTCTGCAGGGGCCGACAGGAGACAGTTCTGACTGGAAAACTGCCAGCCGCACAGACCAGGTAAACAGGATTTCCTTCCACACCTTCCTGTACGGGGCTGCCCCCACTAACCCCAGCCTTTCTCATCTCTGTACTTGAAAGGGACCTGGAGAGGCCAAGGGCCGCAGCTACCTCTGTAGTTTTCGAAACACTGAATAAACTACAGGTTCCAAAATACTAAAATTTAAGGCAGGTACATTAATTATAATTCTGGAAAAATTCTTGTAGAGTTCTGGGAAAGCATTTTCTTCTCTGCTCCCCGTTTCTGCCACTACTGTGCTTTATGGCTAAAACATGGGCTGAAAGGGGAAGGCAGCCGCAGACTCCGATCCTCTCTGCTGCCCGCCGCTGGCCATCCCAGCCACAGTGTGTGGTGTTTGGTAGGAAGTGGCCTCCCTTCCTCAGCAGCGTCTGGGTTACTGGAGAGGCCACCTCACAGAGTGACACCGTGGTCACTAGTACGTGTTGCTACTATAAACCCTTGCCTGGAAAAAACTAGGTTGAGATGTTTAGAAAGAAAATTCTGTTATTTTCCCATGTTTTCCCTAAACATTTTGCCTGGTTCTAAAGTTCAGCCCTGAGTCATGATCTCGTACCAAAAGAAATTGTGGTCACAGTATCTGGGCTTCTTTGTAGGAGTAGCGCACACCCCAGCACCCTCTTCCCAGGGTGTGCCTGTACAGACAGCTTTTGGGGGAGCTCAAGAGGCCTTTCCTCCTTGAGGGTCAGTTTAGCTGCTCCCCTTCCAAGTGTGTAGTGTCTGTTGGTAAATTCTTGCTCCACTCAGCAAACTCGCAGGTGGTCCCAGGGCCTGTATGTCTGGCCCTTAGTGGAAAGGGCAGTGCCACCGGGGCACAAAGCCATGCCGAGGTGTCCTTGACACTTCTCCACTGTCAGCCTGTCATCCACATGCTCTTTTCATGAAGTGCTTGGGGGTACAAGGCTCCTGGAAGGCCTTGGGGAGAGGGCAGGGAAGGGGGAACTAACACCCTGATCTGAACTGTGCCTGTCGGAGAAAGCTGCGGATGAAGGTGACATGTTTGGTGACCTTCACTTTAATTTTTTAAAGAAGTGATGAGAAAAAAATCTGAGCCTTCTGCCGTTTTTTCAGGATAAAAGAGGGTAACTCCTGCCATTAGCAGAATTTATAGTTGTAACAACGCTGTGCTGTATTTTGAAAAATTAAAGCCACCGTTGATCCTCAAAAGTAAAGTAACCCCTATCAGAGAATTCTAATGGAGATTTTCGCAAAGGAGTGGCTTGGTTTACCTTGCAGACATCTTTAACTGGCTCTTGGTTTGCTGAACCACAGTTTGGCCACTTGGGTCATAAAGGGAGCAGAGCTGCTCCACATACAGACAGAGCACTGGGGGTTGGGGGGAGTTAGCAGAGGATGGGGGTGGCCTCAAGTTTCTGCTGTAACTGCAGCGAGAGGAGCCTCTTTAGCTTCATAAATGATTCAAGGGCCCTTTGAATGCCTGTGAGGCTTCCTCCCCTAGAAATATGAGCTGTCCTACCCAAAAGTCTGTGAGGTTGTGCTCAGAACTGTGCTTACTGGTAAGTATGGGGTGAGGGTTGGACAGTGAGAATGAAGATTTAATCCTTCATCAGTACCTCCTCCTGTGACAGCCCTGTCATTCTGGGGAAACACAGTCACAGCATTCAGATTGGTGAGTGCTGTGGGGCAGGGGGAAGGCCTCTGAGAAAGTGACTTTGGTCCTGAGTCAGTGAAAGGACAGGTGTGTCTACCCCCTTAACAAGCCACTCAGTTACTTAACATGTACCTGGAATCGACTGACCTCCAAAGGCCCCACGGTGCCAGTTTGAAGCATACATGTTGGAGTCTGTTAAGGAATGTTTAAGATCTGAAAGAATACCAAACTTAGCTAGCACAGTACTCATAAACCAGGAGAAGATTCCTGAGCTTCTCATAGTTATTAGCCTCCTGACCTGCCAACTGATCCCACACAGCAGAAAGGTGGGGAGAAATGGAGAACTTTCCACGTCTTTTCAGTTATCCAGGACATGAAGGTCTGCTTCTGTGTTGGGCGTGAAATCGGCGTTACTTTGCAGAGGGGCAGCTTTCGTGAAGCTGAAGGCCAGACTGCCTGAGAACCATTTTCCCAGATGGGTTCCCCACATTCACGCACCCGAAGCAGTGGTCCCCACGCGCCAGTGATCATTAATTTGCATTTTTCGAAGGAGCCCAGGTCTTGTCATTTGAATGGCCCTCAGAGATGTGCCTCCCTACCCTCAGTTTTACAGTTGACAAGTGTTTGGCTAAATTTCCACTCGAAACAAATTTCGAGTGGAAGTTTAGCCAAACACTAAAAGTCAGGGAAAAGACCTGATGTTTGCGAAAGATTTTACCTTTTTTTTTTAATCAAGCTAAATGCCTATGCATTTGTAAAAATATATTTAAAAATACAAATTACAACATTTCTCAGGAAATAATCCCTTTACATAACCAAAACGTGTCTGAAACGTTATGCTTAGCTAATCTCAATTTTCCCACATTTGTCATGTTCACAATACGCTAAGGAAGAAAAAGTGGGTGGACACGAAACTGTGCCCCTGTGGCTGCGCCCTGGGAGCTTCTGAGGTGTAGACCCTCGTCTGGTGGGGAGGCCGCTGCCCGTGGTCTGAGGGGGGAGGAGGTGCCTACTCGTGCGTGCTGTGCGAGACGAGGCAGAGCCTACCTTGTTCCTATACGGCCTTCACTGCAGAAAGTCTGTGAAAGTCAGTGCTGTCTGGACCCCCAGCCTTGCCAGCACGTTAGATGTCAGTCCTGTCAGAGCCCCACTGAGAGCCAGCACAGCTGAAGCGTAGGATCAGGACTCGCCTCCTTAGCACAGGGCTCAGGATGGGAGAGAGCATCTCTTACCCTTGTTTGGAGACGTGAAGCTGAGAGCCAGGCCTGCCTCGTGCCGTCAGCCTGTCTGTGGGAGGGTCTGCACCAAGCCCTGGCTACCCACCGTGGGCCACGTTGCCTCTGCACAGTCCAGCTAGGGGACTTTTGGATTAGCAGCAGTGTCTGTGTCACCAAATGCCAAAGGGCTAAGAAGCAGAAGTGGGACTCCTCTCCCAAGCCCCAGCATGAGGCTGTGGTGTCAGCTGTGGGCACCTCTCAGGGCAGAAGGCCCCAGGTGTAGACAGTTACAGGTGGGAAGAAACAGATGCAGGCTCCTTCACGGTCATCGCCAGGGGCTTGGGCCGTTAGGCTACCAGCTGAACTTGTGTTCCCCACTAGCTTGTTTCTGTCTTTGGCTGTCTCAACATAAAAAGGAAACTTCCCCAGATTGTGTTTGCTTTTAAAAACCCATTAGTTTGGCAGCGCCTGTGGCTCAAAGAGTAGGACGCAGGCCCCATATACCAGAGGTGGCCGGTTTCAAACTCGGCCCTAGCCAAAAAAAACCCAAACCATCACTTTTTCATGCTTCACTTCATACTCACCATTTGTCCCTTGCCATCCTTCACTATGCCAGGCATCACACAGTGACAAATGGCCTGATAATTTTGCCTGTTCAGACGGGTAAAAGATACTTTTCAGACTAAAAGGTCACTGCCAGCCCAGCTGCCTTTACGCTCCAGGCCCTGGCTCCCCAGCTGTTCTTCCCAGTTGTACCATTAACAGGTTCAGGTTCAACCTTTCGGTGTCATGAAAAATTGAACCACCAAGTGACCAACTGCACACTGGCTGCTCAGGAGGCCTGAGCTCTGGGGATGTTTCAGTACTGTGGGTTCCTTAGAGTATTTTGTTCACCACCACACCTGACCTTTGGGCAAAAGGGGGGGGAAAGGCTGCAAGCCCAAGTCACCAGTCTGTTCATCTGTCCATTTGAAGATGCTTTGCTTTGACACGTGCTAGGTTTTATTTCCAGAAAAGAGTTCTTTTTTCTGCACAAAGGATACATTGTGGTGCCACACGCTGTAAGCAGTTTGAACAAGAGAAGTAGGAGGGACGTACACAGGCCGAGACTGAGCCGCCTGGGCTGCGCTTCCTCCCCTGGCTGAAGCACAGAGCTGATGTGATGGTTATTTTGTAGTCTCTCAAACTTTGTAAATAAATTCCATTATTTTTATATGAAATTTTATAGAAGAGCTATTTCTGTATACTTAGTCCTGGATTTTCTGAAATTGCTTCCAAGCAGTTAGGAACACGAGTCCTAAGCAGGTTCCACCAGGGTTTCTCAGCTCAGCATCCCAAGCACCTGCTGCAGAGGCCACATGAGCGCTGGGGGTGGGGCTTGGGAAGCGGCATTTCAATAAACTGATGTTTTTGTCCATTAAAAAAGTGTGAGTATCTTTGTCTATCCTGTAGGATTATAACAAGGAAAGACAAAGCATCTGAAATGCATTTAAGGTGTGCTTGAGAAAAAAATGTACCAGACTTCCTTATGATTTCAGTGAAATGTACGATAGGAGAAAATAAATAATTTAAAATAAGTCTCATTATTAGTGGCTGATGGGGGAAGGGTAATGGGTACTATGGTGTTTGCCCAGATCTGTCCCTGCTTTCCCCTCCTCGGGCACTGCCTCCTCCTCAGGGGCAGCCCCCGTGGCCCAGTGTCGGGGTGTCTGCAGGTGTCCCAGCCTGAGAGGTCCCTGCGGAATCTGGAGAGTGGGCTCTGGGGATGCAGCAGGGCTGAGCTACTCCCTCTGCGTGGGCACTGTTAGCAGGAGCACTGTGGTGTGTGCCACCTGCCAGAGGGAAGTGTGTTAGATGTCTAGGGTCGCTTTAAAGGTCACGTCAAGTTCTTTGGAAGATACCTAATAATAGCATAAAGGATAATCGTTTTACCATCCAGAAACAATTGACCTCAGTACAATTTTTAGAAAAGGTGCTTTCTTCTCTACCTCACACTAAACCAGCATCAGAGAGAACAGTCCTAGCAGTCAATACAGAGGGCCGTGTCCCCAGGCCGCTGGTCAGGTCTCCTTGCCTCAGCACCTCCTACTCCACCCTGTCTCCCTGCCTCAGGGAGAGGCAGGAACGTAGATAACACTATCTCCCGTGGTCCAGCAGCAAGCTGAGCACAGCACAGAGAGTCCAGAAAGGCACAGAGCTGTTTGGGGACAAAGGACAGACTCTGGGAGGTGGTTAAGGAAGCTCTTGCTTGAATGTCGACATCCAGGGAGGCAGGCATCTTCCCGTAACTCACTTCACCTCCTGTGAGTTCAGTGGGCCACCCGAGACCAGGGGTGTGGTGCACAAGCGCCCACGCGCTGCACCTGAGGGCTCCTGGCGTCGTGAGCCCAGGCTCCTGGTCCCTGCTCCTTCTGTCCTGCTGTTTGGTTACTGTGTCCCAGGACTCATGGGAGTAACTGCTGGGTCATTTGGCTGCCATGAGAAGGTGCTTTTATTTCTGTGGCCTCTTGGGGGCTGCTGTGAAGGATTGTGGTGATGGTCAGAGGTAGCCATCAACACAGCCGCCAGACACTGACCAGGGAAGGTGTCAGCGAGTCCCAGGAGCTGTTTGCTCCACTGCCCAGCCTCTTGAGCTGAGCTTGGCTGGTGTGTGCAACAAAGCAGCAGACAAGACAGCCTCAATCCAGAGAGTCAGAACCTGCCCTGCAGTCAACTCGCTTTCTCCTGCCCCTGCTCCAGAGCTAGTTTCCCCTTTCTTGGGGCTGGAGCCCTTTGTGCAGCTCTGTTCACCAAGGCTATGTCTCCTGGGGGCTGGCTCTTCTCATGGCTGCTTGCGCCTGAAGACAGCTCCAGCTTTCCCAGTTTTCCTGCCAGCCAGGAAGGCTGGATCGGTCATTCCTACTGTGGGTGACAGCCAGATGCCTGGGGGCTCCCTCATCACTTTGCCAGCTCAGCCTTCTTTCTGAGAGGCCTTTCCAGCCTTTTGCTGAAACTTGCTTTTAGGAAATCATCTCAGTATAAAATGCGCTGTGGTAAAGGAAGCCCTATAGTCAGGGTGGGTGAAACCAATTCCATCTAATGCCAAGTAGAATTTGTCGTAAACCACTTTCTTTCATGGATCATGCAAATCGCTTCCTGGCCAGCCAGCTTGCCACTGGGGTGCAGTGACCCTCACCCAGCCACTCCTGCTCGCCTTATCTCCCACTTTGCCCAAGAAGCCTGATGTACTTTGACGCATTATACCAACCAAGATCGGGAGATTTGTTTTTTTCATGCCTAGCACTTGGCCATGGCTGTCCAAAGCTAGAACTGAACTGGAAATCATGACAAGAGTGTACACTATGTCTAAAAGTGACAGTCCTGAAGAGGCACCATCTCCTCGGGGATTACTTTAGGATTCTGCTAACATTCAGACTTGCTTTTAAGTCTCTAGCAAAGAAAGGTTTGTACTGAATCATCAATCTGAATACAACAAAAATTACTTGTACAGGGTATGTTTGTAAATCACCTAAGTATTGTCTGCTTCTTGTGACAGGACCCTGGAGCAGAGGCAGCCTTTCTGCAAATGGGACAGTGGTGGGCTTTTCTGCATGAAGGGTCAGGCCCATCTTATATTCATCTAAAACGCAAGCCAACCTTTTTCTCAAGCTTTATCTCAATTCTGTTTATCAATCACTATTCACCATTGGAGATGAGAATAAGATTGTAAATTATTTTTAAGAACAAAAACCAGAGCCCTCTTTAAAGTCATGTGAAAGACGCAGACCCGCAAACCACAGGTTAGTGCCTGCCCTTCCTGCCCTCAGACAAGCCAGGGCAGGGCACGAGTGGGGCCTGCTGTTTTCACCATGGCCGGGACTCAGACCCTGACAGCAGGCAGAGTAGCTGCGCAGCTGAAAAGGTCCCAGGGCTTTGTCTCAGTCCCTACCTGGGTTCCCCTCAGAGGGAGGAGCCTGTCTTCAGAGACAGACAAAGCTTGATAATGGATGGCATGGGCCCCAGGGCTTCCAGAAACCATTTCTCAAGAAATATTTCTACCTGCTCATTTAAGGATCATCACCACAAACGCAGCTGTTACCTCCCTGTTGGGCCTGTGCCTGGGGACTTGTCCATACATTGTGCAGGTTCAAGACAGGCCTGGCCAAGGGAATACGCCTGCGGGGAAGAGATACTCTTCCTCCCCACCCATTAGGCTCTCACAGCCTGCAGGGCCACAGGCTAGTGAGCTGCAGGGCAGGGCTGACCAGGGAGGCAAGTGCTGCTGGGGCAAGCAGGCATGACAGAAGAGAGAACCAGGAGCAGGGGGAAAGGTAGGGGGAGAAATACTATGGGCAGAATAAGCATAGAGTGAAAGTTGACAGCGCCTATAATAAATCACCACCACCACCACCACCACCCCAGGAGCTAGAGGGCTTGGGGTGCCATCACTCCTTCCTGGTGGGTGGGAGGGGGTGGTGAACTCTGGGAAGGGGCTAAACAGCAGTTTCCCAGTTTTATTTAGGTTTTTGTAAGACTCAACCAAAACCAATTGCTTCCCTAAGAGTCTCTAAATGATACCAGTAGGGTATTTATACTCCACTGTACTACTGGGTATAAATCAATGGCTTGACAAGACGAATCCACTTACTTGCTGCTGCTGGTTCAGAAATTTTAGTTGACATCTCTTTGCATACGATATATGTAATCCCCAGTCCCATAAATGATCCCTATGCATAATCTCCTACCACATTCCAGTTTATCCAGGGGATTTCGTCATGTTTATTAAGCCATCTTAGAACATACTCTGCAGTTGACAGTCTGTTAACTTCACATTTTTAAGTGAAAAGAGACGCAAAGGAGGGGGGCGCAGGGAGAGTACTTTGCACACTCGTCCTGTCTTGCTTCCACCTGCACATATGTGGGCTGGTTTGAGATGCTTGAAAGGGTTCCGGACCTGGAAGGCTGGAACGCTTACTTGGAAGAGGACGGGGAAAGGTCGTTGCTGCTTGCAGGCTTCAGGTGTAACAAGCCCTGAATTCCCTCTCAGGAATTCTCCAAGCTTAACTTTCAGGGAAAGGGAAGCAAGTGAAAAACATCTTTTTTGGAGATTAGAAATTCTCCGAAAGTAACTTATCAAGATCTTACTATGTTCTCTATGGACTTTCATCTTTATAGAATTCAGGTCTGCCTGGTTCAGTATCTGATACTTCTCAGCATTGAATGAAAGAACGAACGAGTGAGTGACACACTTTCAGAAAGGACATTGACCTTTTGGTTAGTTCCAAATAACCACACAGTGCGCTCACCTGCAGCACAGATGACCTGGGTGAGTTTGAAAATTGGCCTCTTCCTTCTCTGTCCTGGTTCCTGCTGGACTGAGTCGAGAGAGAACAGGAGCAGAGTCCGAAGTTGCGAAGGTGTGGTGTCTACCAGGAGGCAGGAAAGTCAGATGATCCAAGGGGAAAATGGACTCTAGGGCAGAGGGAGGGCTCCGGCACCTTCCCCAGCTGGCGCCTGCCTGTGGATTCTGGGGACTAAGTCCTTGCCCTTTCTCACACGTGCCTGACATTCAGACGGTGCTTTCCCAACTGGCCGGGGTTCCTGCATACTATATCCTTCCTCCTCCCCCAAAGTTAATAGTTTCTATAAGCCAGAAAAAGACCATGGAAATAAGAGTGCTACATATTTTCAGTAAGTGCCATGCTAGGTTTCCAATACCAAAACAGCTGCTGCTTGCCCACATGCCCCAGCCAGCCTGCTGCCACTGTCCCAAGCCTCTTGTAACCAGTCACTGGGTGGTTCCACAGATGACTGTGGGCAGGTCTTAACAGGAGAACGCCTGCCCAGAGAACCAGGGAGCATGGGAGAGAATGAGCTTTTAACCTCTTTGGTTCCAGAAATCTAGAATATGTAGTCAAAACCTGATAACTAGAATTAGATCAAGGCAGCCCTCATGGTTCCAGCTGCTTTCTGTGGGAACTTACCTGTATCCTTTTCCTTGAAGCTTGCGCAGTAGAGAGGGGCTACCCCAAGGTCCCACCAAGATTAAATCACTTGCGAAGAGAAGAGCTCAACTCTGGGATTCCAGCCTGAGTACCTTCCCCACCAACCTTATGTCCAGGGAGAAAAAAGCCCTAAGCACCAGCAGGCCCAACACCAGGCTTCAGGCCATCGTCCAGGCCCATATCCTGAGGGGTGTTGAACACCTACCTGGCCCCATTCTCAAGTTCATAGTCCTGTTTGAGGTCCCTGGCTTAAAGGGTAAAGGGATTCCAGGACATTCACTCAGAAGCCAAATTTAAAAGGCCACCTGTGCTGGGCAAAGAGCCGGTTTCTTTTCTATTCTCTGCACCCACAGGCGAATCACAGGCCAGGGATGAGAGGAGGAAGTGCCACCAAGGACAAGCCTTGGGTCACTACATCCACAGGCAGGCGCTGGCTGGGGAAGGTACTGTATCCCTTCCTCTTCCCAAGAGTCAGGTTTTTTTTTCCCCCCTTGGATCAGCATTTTTTTTTCCTTCTTTATCTCTTTGGGGATGAAACTCTTTTAAAAGCTCTCAGGGTGTGAAATGAACTAGCAACTAGTTCATTTAACTCTAACTGGGCTAGATGCTTCTCTGCTATCCCAGGGGACGGTGACAAACCCTGAGCAAGTCTCCAAGGCAGGCTGGGCCCCGGACGCTGGGCGGAGAGAGCGTGGGGTGAGCCTGGGCCAGGGCTCCTGTGGCCAGAGCGCAAAGCCCAGGCCAGGAGGGAAGAATTTTGCTCTCAAATAACTAATCTTTGACAACAGCAATAAACAGCTAAGACATACTTAACATTAACTGCCAGGCACTGTTCTAAGCACTTAACCCTATTTTACAAACAAAAATCCTGCAAAACAGAACTTTAGTTATTACCCAGGCTTTTGCAGCCTCAGCGAGGGGCAGAGAGGGGATCCACTCCCAGAGTGAGCCCCACCTCTGCCGCTCGCAGCTCTCTGCAGCTTCCGCTCTCCTTTGGCACAGAGAAGGCGGGAGGGTGAGTGGGGTCAGTTCTCTGGGTTTTGAAGGGCCTGAGTCTAGCTCTGAGATCTATAGTCTGGACAGTTGGAGAGAACGGAGCTGTGGCTCCCCAGCAGATGGTGTCAGGAGGAGGTGTGGCGATGCCAGCAGGTCGCAGTGCGGTCCCCACCCATCTCCCAGGGAGCTGCAGAATCTTCACCCCCTCCCTCCCAGGGGTGAGCACCTTTCCTGTCAGTCCTCCCCAGCCAGTCCCGGGATTCACCCTCCTCACTTCCCCTGGGTCTCATGTCCAGCCCTGAGCCACTAGCTGTGGCTGAGAGTAACGTGTGCACAGGAGCCAGGCCAGGGCCACCCCATCCATCTGGGGATACAGGTCAGCGAGGCAGCTCTACCTGGGCCAAGTTGCCATGGGGCTGGCAGGAAAGGTCAGGATGGGGGTCGGGGGATTCATGGACACGCTCATCTAACAGCAGCAGACTTGCTGGGTCACCCTCTTAAAGGCAAGCAGCATTTTTTCGGAGTGCAGTTGTGTAGCTAACAGCCCAAAGCAGTGAAGTTGAACGCTGAGGATGTGGGGAGAGAGAGTGACCATAAAAACGTCCACACTCCCCATCAGCCAGGTGAAATGCTGGAATTCTGGGGACAGCAGATCTGGAGCCTGGGGTTTCCGGTGTGGGCCCTGATGACAAGCCAGAGGGTCCTGGCTGCTGTCGCCAGACCTGGGTTTCCGTCCTTGTAGACGGCAGCATCGACTCGACTCTCCTTGCCAGGTGGACAACATATGAATGTGAAAGTGCTCAGCCCGATGAGAGAACATTCGATTGTGAGGCGGACCCTAAGGAGCCAGGGCAGAGTTAACAGAAGGGAAGACCCCAGTGCAGGTGCTGGGTGCCTTGGATGACAGTATATCACAGCAGGACTGCTAGTGGGGGGGTCCAAAGCCACCGGAGTCCAGGTTCCTGCCCAAAGGAGGGAGAATCCACTGCTGAGAAAAAATACACATTCAGGTCAGGTGTGGTGGCTCACGCCTGTCATCTCAGCACTGGGGGATACGGGAGGCGCTGAGGTGGGAGGATCCCTCGAGGTCAAAAGTTCAAGACCAGCCTGAGCAACCCATCTCTACAAAATGCAGAAAAATTAGCTGGGGGCCATAGCAGGTTCTTGTAGTCCCAGCTTCTAGGGAGACTGAGGGAGGAGGATCGCCTCAAGATGAAGATGATGCCACTGCACTCTACCCTGGGCAACAGAGCAAGACCATGTCTCAAACAAAAGAGGCACATTTAGAGACTTGAATACCTTAGCATCACAAAACAACACCCACAATCACCTTTAAACTGAACGGAGAAACAGAGAATCACTGACCAGCAAAGGGCCACAGCCCAACAGGCCTCCAACAGGGCGGAGCGAGCTCTGAGCAACGCTGCCCCCTGGGGCAGGGAGGGTGCAGATGGTGGAGACAGGGGCCTTCCTGGCAGGCAGCTGGGTCGTCAGAGCCTAGCAGTATGAGGGGACCAAGTGCTACCTCAGAAGGGAGGACCACTTATTCCTGAGGCCCAGCTAAAATCATTTCAGAAGTACTCACCTGTAAGTATGACAGACACAAAAGATGGGGACGGAGCACGCAGACAGGAGGCTTAAGAGGGGGCAAGGTCGTCACATGAAAGACTGGACTGGGTGTCTGTCCTTGGCCTCCAGAGAACATTCAGACTGCGGCTTTCTTCTCCACTGCCCAGACCACCTTAATCAGAAGGATCTCACAGAAAACACATCCAAGAAAACCCATCAGACTTCAAAGAGAAAATGGACCAAGGGTCAATGTTTGCTAAATACTGGATGAAATCACTAGCTGGAGTCCCTCAAAACCTAAGCGCCCTGAATCTGGCTGATGCTGGGGGTCTGTGTCATGGGACAGCATTACTTAGCATGTCCGGTTAGCACACTCCTTCGGATGGACTCTGGGAGTGACACTTGCTGCTTCTCTAAGGGCCTTCCATTACAGTCAAAGAACATGAGGTTTTTGAGGAGTCCCAGAGCTACTTTTAAACCTGACATCTTCGGTCCTTATACCTGCAGCACTGCTGTAAACATTACAATGTTCTTTTCCAAGTAACAAATTTCTAGATTCCTCTTGCCATGCAGACTTTGTCCATCAAAGATATTTAAGAATCTCAAAGAATCTTCTACAATCCTGCCCCTGTGACCTGTACTTCTCACCCCCACCCCCATCTGTCCTGGAAACAGGTCAGTGTGGCAGACCTACCTCAGCCAAAATGTTGCTATTGGCATGGCAGGGAAGGTCAGGGTGGGCAGGAATCATGGACACTCTTGTAATTTTTCTTTTTTTTAAGACACAGATCTCACTTTATCGCTCTCGGTAGAGTGCCGTGGCATCACAGCTCACAGCAAGCTCCACCTCCTGGGCTTAGGCGATTCTCCTGCCTTAGCCTCCCGAGTAGCTGGGACTATAGGCGCCCGCTACAACGCTTGGTTATTTTTTTGTTGCGGTTTGGCCGGGGCTGGGTTCGAACCCACCACCCTTGGTATATGGGGCCAGCACCCTACCCACTGAGCCACAGGTAAAAACGGCTGATAAAAGTAACAGTAACCTGGGCGGCACCTGTGGCTCAGTGAGTAGGGTGTCGGCCCCATATACCAAGGGTGGCAGATTCAAATCTGGCCCCAGCCGAACTACAACAAGAAAATAGCCGGGCGTTGTGGCAGGCACCTGTAGTCCCAGGTACTCGGGAGGCTGAGGCAGGAGAATCGCCTAAGGCAGGAATTGGCAGTTGCTGAGAGCTGTGTGATGCCACAGCACTCTACCAAAGGCGATAAAATGAGACTCTGGCTTTACAAAAAAAAAAAAAAGAGTAACCTGAATGTGGTGGCCCATGCCTGTAATCCTAGCATTTTGGGAAGCCAAGGTCATAGGATCGCTTGAGCTCAAGGAGTTTGAGATCAGCCTGAGTAAGAGCGAGACCCTGTCTCTAAAAACCAGCTGGGTGTTGTGGTGAGCACCTGTAGTTCCAGCTACTCCAGAGGCTGAGGCAGGATCCCTTGAGCCCAGGAGTTTGGCTTGCTGTGAACTAGGTTGATGCCACTACACTCTAACCTGGACAACAGAGGGAAACTCTGTCCGAAACAAAACAAAACAAAACAAAAAAAGTTGTAGTACATGTCGGTGCACTCAAGCAGCCTGGGCAACAGAGCGGAGAGATCTCACCTCTAAAAAAAATACTAAAAATAAAGGAAAGAGAAAAGCACCCTGAAGGCTGTGTGCATCAGCATGGTGACTGCCTTCTCGCTAGGTGGCACTGGACCTACAGGCGTGTAACTCGAGTCCAAACCTCTTCAGAGGCCCAACAGACCTGCAGGGTGCTGGCTGAGGGCCCGCCCAGCTGGGACTGGCACGCAGGGTGGGGATGATCACACCAACCTGACTTCGGCTTCAGCGCTTGCTTTCCAAAGGCCATCATCACCTTCTCTCAAGAACCAAGAGGACAGCCACCACCCAGAGGACCTGAGAGAAGCAGCTTTACCTGCCGCAGCTGCTGGTCTGTATGTTCCTTGAGTGCAAGGATCTGGTTTTCACCCCCGGTGTATCCCAGGCTCCTAGCACATAGTGGATACTCAACATTTGTATTTTTTTATTTTATTTTTTTTGGAGACAGAGCCTCAATCTGTCACCCTCGGTAGAGTGCTGTGACATCACAGCTCACAGCAACCTCCAATTCCTGGGTTCAAGTGAGTCTCCTGCCTCCGCCTCCCAAGTAGCTGGGACTAGAGGCGCCCGCCACAATGCCCGGCCATTTTTTGGTTGCAGCCGTCACTGTTGTTTGTTGGGCCCGGGCTGGATTTGAACTGCCAGCTCAGGTGTACGTGGCTGGCACCTTAGCCGCTTGAGCCACAGGCGCTGAGCCTCAATTAACATTTTTAAAATTTATCTTTCTGTAGAATATTTTTTTTTTGTTTTTTTAGAGATGAGAGTCACTATGTTGCCTACGCTGGACTTGAACTCATGGGCTCAAGTGATCCTCCTGAGAGCTGGGACCAATAGGTAGGCATGATCCAGCGTGCCCAGCTTTTTACATGTCTCATTAAGTGACATGACACCAACCTTGCACATATTTTCTTTTTTTGTTGTTGCAGGTTTTGGCCGAGGCTGGGTTTGAATCCGCCACCTCTGGTATATGGGGCCGGCGCCCTACTCCTCGAGCCACAGGCGCCACCCCTTGCACATATTTTCTAGGTGAGCTCCCTTCATCTCCAAACTAGTGGCCTCCAGAAGCTTACCAGTTCAGTTGGGAGCAAGGGGTCACAGACAAAGACCCTGCTAATGGCTTGCACCACACATGCCATCCTCAGGAAGATGGATCCATAGCCGGCAGGTCCCTGTCCTCCCGCAGGACCACTGAAGAAAATAAAGGACACGAAAATGCCCCATCTAGGCTCGGCGCCTGTGGCTCAAGTGGCTAAGGCACCAGCCACATGCACCCGAGCTGGCGGGTTCGAATCCAGCCCGGGTCGCCAAACGACGACGGCTGCAACCAAAAAATAGCCAGGCGCTGTGGCGGGTGCCTGCAGTCCCAGCTACTTGGGAGGCGGAGGCAGAGCAGGAGACTCACTTGAGCCCACAAGTTGGAGGTTGCTGTGAGCTGTGATGCCACAGCACTCTACCCAGGGCGACAGCTTTGAGGCTCTGTCTCAAAAAAGAAAAGAAAATGCCCCATGTATTACTTGGGTTCTGCCTGCTGTGTTGAGCAGAGGACCTGGAATCCAGGGACTCACCAGCACCGGGTACTCACCCTGGCCTTGCTTCTTTCAAGTCCCTGCCCCTTGTACCCTGGCTATGAATTCTGGGCACTGCACTAACACGATGGCACACAGAAGAGCCCTGTGTTCAGATGGGGTCCTCAGAGCAGCAGCAGCACTGCCCAGGAGCTGGGTAGGTCACAGAAAGTCAGGCCCCACCCCAGACACTGCCAGTCAGTCTCCATTATAAAAGGAACCCCGGGTGGTGGCTTACACCTTTAATCCCAGTACTCCGGGAGGCCCACACAGGTGGATTGCTTGGGCTCATGAGTTTGAGCAAGCCTGAGACCCTGTCTCTATTAAAAGTAGAAAAATTGAGGCTTGAGCCCAAGAGCATGAGGTGCTATGAGCTATGATGCCATGGCACTCTACCCAGGGTGACTGGGGAAGATTTTCTCTCAACAAATAAAAGGACTCTCCGGTCAGTGGATCATAAGTTTGAGAAGCACTGGGGGGGAGCATAAAGACGATCATGTTAGCTATCTTTTTTTTTTTTTGAGACAGAGTCTCATTACGTTGCCCTGGGTAGAGTGCTGTGGCATTAGAGCTCGCAGCAACCTCTAACTCTTGGGCTTAAACGATTCTCTTGCCTCAGCCTCCCAAGTAGCTTGGACTATAGGCGCCTACCACAGTGCTATTTTTTGGTTGTAATTGTCGTTGTTTGACAGGCCTGGGCTGGGTTCAAACCTGCCAGCACTGGTGTATGTGGCTGGTGCCCTAGCCGCTGAGGTACAGGCCCTGAGCCCTTTTTTTTTTTTTTTTTTGAGATGGAGTCTCACCCTGTGCCCTGGATAGAATGCTGTGGCATCACCATAGCTCACAGCAACCTCAAATTCTTGGGCTCAAGCAATCCTCCTGCCTCAATCTCCCAAGTAGCTGGGACTACAGGTGCTGCCACAAAACACCTGGCTAGTTTTGCTAGTTTTAGTAGAGACAGGGTCTTGCTCCTGAGGATGGTCTCAAACTCCTGACCCAAGTAATCCACCCACCTCAGCCTCCACGAGTGCTAGGATTACAGGTGTGAGACATCACACCCAGCCCATGTTAGCTTTCTATTTTTTGCCACAGTAAATTACCAGATTTAGTGACTTAATGCAACACTCATTATCTCCTATTTTTTTTTTTGTTTGTTTTGAGACAAAGAGTCTCACTCTGTGCCCTGGGTAGAGTGCCATGGTATCATCATAGCTCACAGCAATCTTATCCTGGGCTCAAGTGATCCTCTTGCCTCAGCCTCTGGAGTAGGTGGGACTACAGGTGCCCACAATAATACCCAGCTAGTTATTATCTCCTCTTTCTTAAGGTCACTGGACATAATGTGGGCCGGTCTCTGCACAGACCTCTTGGGTTCTTATCTGGCAGCTCTGGGAAGATCTGGCTTCCAAACTCACTGTCTATGGCAGAACATGTGTCCTTCTGCTGTTCACATGGCCCTTTCACAACAGCAAAGTTGTGTCCAACCCTCCTTGTGCTTACTCTGGGCACCCATTACAGTCCAGGATACACCCATACTTTAAGGTCAATTTAGTGGTTACCTTAATTTCATGTGCCAAGTCCTCCAGCTGCGTGACAGAACATAACCTCAGGCATGACACCAGAAGGCAAAGGTCACAGGGGCCAACGGCGTCTTAAGTGCTCTAACTGAACTCTTGCTCAGCTTCTCCAGCCACACCCCTCATGGCCCTTCCTCTCTCGTCTCGCTGTTTGATTCACTGAACCACTGCCCAGCCTCCACCCTGCCACAGGCTCTCTTCAGACACCCCAATTCCCCTGATCCCAGGGCAATATATCTGAGGGTACACGTAATTCTGCAAGGGACTTTATCCCTTTCCAAATTGCACCCTAGAGGGAAAATTAAGAAAAATAGCCAATGCCAAAAAATATGGTGACCCATTTCACCTCACCCCGCATGCTCCCTCAGCACCTGCATCAGAGATCCAGGCTGTGTCTTGAGGGTAGGCTGGAAGAACAGGCCTACCAGCAGTCTGGGGTCCCAGCACCGCCCTGGGTCCCCTGAGAGCAGTGGTGCGGTGCCTTATTCTCAGGGCTCTCCTGCCCAAGTGGGTGGCCAGCCAGCAAACTTTGCACTCTTCCAACTCAAGGCTCCTATGTGGCGGATGGAGGGGTCCTACCTTCAAACAAATCCACAACCAGTGATGTCTTGGCACTAGCTGGTTGGTCACAATGAAAATCCAATTTGTCCTCAGAAAGGCCCTCTGTCATCCCAATGCCACAGGCACAAACTGAAACGATTGATTCAGGAGACAGATATCCCTTTATCAACTCTTTCTGATGATTCGTCTCAAGGAACTGGAAAAGAAAGAGCAATCCAACCCCAAACTCAGCAGAAGAAAAGAAATAACCACAATTGATCAGAACTAAATGAAACTGAGAACAAAAGAACTGTAGGGATAATTAACGAAAGAAAAGTTGGTTCTTTGAAAAGATAAATAAAATTTATAATGGCCAGATTAACCATTAACAGAAAAGGTCTCTAATAACCTCAATCAGAAAGGGAAAAGGGGAAATAACAACAGATACAACAGAGATACAAAAGATCACCACTGGGTGGCGCCTGTGGCTCAGTGAGTAGGGTGCCGGCCCCATATACCAAGAGTACCATGTTCAAACCCAGCCCTGGCTGAACTGCAAAAAAATAAAAAATAAATAAGTGGGTGTTGTGGTGGGCGCTTGTAGTCCCAGCTACTTGGAGGCTGAGGCAAGAGAATCGCCTAAGCCCAAGAGCTGGAGGTTGCTATGAGACATGATGTCACCTCATGGCACTCTACCCAGGGCAACAAAATGAGATTCTGTCTCTTTAAAAAAAAAAAAAAAAAGATCACCACTGAATACTACAAAAATCTCTATGCCCAAAATTTGAAAATGTGGAAGAAATGGACAAAATCCTGGAATCATAACACCTCCCTAGACTAAACCAAGAATATATAACTCTTGGACTTGTACCAATACCAAGCCCAAAACCTGAAACAAAAAAGCTTCCAACAAAAAAAAATCCTAGACCAGATGGTTTCACACCACAATTCTATCAAACCTTCAATGAAAAGCTTGTACCTATATTGAAGAATCTATTTCAAAACTTTGAGAAAGAAGGAAACTTCCCCAATTCCTACAAAACAAATATTACCCTAATACAAAAACCAGTAAAGGACACAACAAACGAAGAAAACTATAGACCAAAATTAATGAATATTGATGCAAAAATACTCAATAAAATCTTAGCAAGCAGAATACAGCTAGACATCAGAAAAATTATTCATCATGACCAGATGGGTTTCATCCCAAGGATACGAGGTCGGTTCAACAAACATAAACCTATAAATGTAATTCACCACATACACAGAAGTAAAAACAAGGTCCATGTGATCCTCTCAACAGATGCAGAAAAAGCACTTGACAAAATTCAGCATCCTTTTTTAAAAAGAACTCAAGGAAATTGGCATAGATGGGATGTTCCTTAAATTGACAGAGGCCATCTATAACAAACCCACAGCCAACATCTTATTGAACAGAGAAAAGCTGAAAGCATTTCTGGTTAGAACTGGAACCAGATAAAGATGGATATCCACTATTGCTACTATTATTCAATACAGTGCTGGAAGTCCTAGCCAGGGCAATCAGGCAAGGAAAGATATCAAGGGTAGCCAAGAGAGGACAGAAGAGGTAAAACGATTGCTCTTTGCTGATGTTCTGATCTTATACTTAGAAAACCCCAAGGACTCAATCACAAGACTCCTAGAAGTGATAAAGACAACAACATCTTTGGATATAAAATCAATGTACACAAATTAGTAGCCTTCATATATGCCAACAACAGTCAAGCTGAGAATCAAATCAAAGATATAATACCCTTCCTACCATGAAAGCAAATGAAATACCTTGGAATTTATTTAGCAAAGGATGCAATGGATCTCTACCGGGAGAATTTGAAACACTAAAAACAAAAATAGTGGAGAATGTTAACAGGTGGAAGAACATACCATGCTAATGGCTGGGAAGAATCAACATTGTTAAAATGTCTATATCACCCAAAGCAATCTATAGGTTAATCCAATCTGCATTAAAATACCAAAGTCATACTTTGAAGATCTTTAAAAAAAATAGTTCTACATTTTGTATGGAACCAGAAAAAAAAAAAAACCCAAATAGCCAAAACAATTTTATGAAACAAAAATAAATGTGGAGGCATCACTTTACCAGACTTCAGGTTACACTACTAGTTTATGGTGGTCAGACAGGTAGCAGGGTATTGGCATAAAAACAGGTATTCTGACCTGTGGATCAGAAATGAGAAACTAGAGATGAAACTAGCATCATATCACCATCTGATCTTTGACAAAGCAAAGAAAAGCATACAATGGGGAAAAGAATGCCTGTTTAATAAATGGTACTGGGAGAATTGGTTAGCCACTTGTAGAAGACTAAAACTGGACCTGCACCTCCCACCACTTACAAAAAGATTTGAATCTAACAGAAGGAACTATTAAAAAACCCTAGAAGAGGCCAGGCGCGGTGGCTCACACCTGTAATCCTAGCACTATGGGAGGCTGAGGAGGGTGGAATTCTTGAGCTCGCAAGTTCCGAGACCAGCCTCAACAAAAGTGAGACCCCGTCTCTACTAAAATAGAAAAACTGAGGCAAGAGTTCACTTGTGCCCAAGAGCTGGAGGTTGCTGTAAGCTCTGACGCCATGGCACTCTACCCAGGGTAATTGGTTGAGACTCTGTCTCAAAAAAAAAAAAAAACCCTAAAAGATAGTGTGAGAAAAACTCTTAATCTTACTTATTAGCCTAGAGAAACAATTTATGAAGAAGACCCCACTGGCAGTCATGGAAAGAATAAAAATGAAGAAATGATACCTCATCAACTTAGAAAGTTTTTGCACAGCTAAGGACACAATAAACAAAGGAAAAAAGACAACCTTCAAAATGGAAAAGATATTTGAATGCTATGAATCTGACAAAGGCCTAATAACCAGAATCTACAAAGAACTGAAGCAAATAAACAAGAACAACCCCATTAAAAACTGGGCAAGACACACAAACAGAAACTTTGCTCGTAAGAACACAAGAATGGCCAACAAATACATGAAAAAATGCTCATCATCCCTAATTACCAGAGAAATGCAAATCAAAACCACTTGGAGATATCGCCTAACTCTAGGGAGAATGGCCCACATCACAAAGTCCTGAAGCAACAGACACTGGCGTGGACGCAGAGAGGTGGCCACACTCAGGTCCTGCTGGCAGAACTGCAGACGGCGCAGCCTCTGGGTAAACAAGTATGGAGACTCCTCTGAGAACTCCAAGTAGACTTACCATTTGATGCTGCAATCCCACTACTAGGTATCTACCCAAAAAGACATTTCTCACAAGGACATTTGCACTCAAAATGTTTATAGTAGCTCAGTTCACAATTGCAAAGATGTGCAAACAACCTAAGTGCCCTTCAACACAAGAATGGATTAATAAATTGTGGTTTATGTGTACCATGGAATATTATTCAGGCATTAAAAGATGGGAGCCTTTACATCTTTTATAACCACCTGCATGTACCCGGAGAACATCCTCCTAAGGGGAGTACAGGAACGGAAAGACAGCCATCATAGGTACTCAGCACTCAACTGAAACTGGTGGAGAAACAACCACAGGTTCAAGGAGAGAAAAACTCAGCTGGATTCAAGCAGGGGGGAGCAGAGAAGGGGTTTAGTGGGCTCCCACCCAACGGGTACAATGCACAGGCATATGGCACACTTCCAGGGTAAAGGGCACAGCCATAACTCAGACGTTCACCTTACAAACTATGTTAACTAATCATTTGTGTCCTCGTATTAATCTGGGGAAAAAAAAGACTTAGTGACATCTGTATGTCTGTCCTGTTATCTGCTACAAACCCACTCCCCATTCTGGATTCATCTCAATTCTTTCATATTCTGAGAAACTAACCTGCTTTTATCTAAGCACATTGAAACAGAACTTTCATCCAGATCATACTCCAAAACACACAAACCACTAATTTAATCAAGTAATACGCACTTCACAGGAGCCAAAGTTGGCAGTTGCTGAGGACCTGTTTGCACCGGGCCAACTGAAGCAGCGGAGCTAGTCCATGACACAGCCCCCTGCATCAGCACTCTCTTATCCTTGAAATAGCATAAGGAAGAAAAGCAAAGCTCAGAAAAGGTTTGCCCTTTTAACCCCAAGAATTGTGTTTTTTTGAGACAGAGTTTCACTATGTCACCCTAGGTAGAGTGCTCACAGCAACCTAAACTGAGCTATGGGCAACGCCCCCCCAAATCATTTTCTTCAATTACAAAGACTTCTGAAATGAAACTGTTAGCACCATGATCTCAGTGACATAGCAACGAACAGCACTCCCACGTGGGCTGAGTGCCTGCTACCAAAGTGCAGAGGCCACCGAGGCCCAGCTGCACAGGCAAGGTCACCCAGAGCCCTCACACTTTCCAAACCTCCATTCCTGAGCCAGTTGTGTTGGGTCCCACCTGTCCTGGTTTGCACCAACACAAAACTTCAAGAATATCTGCTTTGTATTTTTTTTTTGAGACAGAGCCTCAAGCTGTCGCCCTGGGTAGAGTGCCATGGCATCACAACTCATCGCAACCTCCAACTCCTGGGCTCAAGCAATTCTCCTGCCTCTGCCTCCCAAGTAGCTGGGACTACAGGTGTCCGCCACAACTCCTGGCTATTTCTTGGTTGCAGCCATCATTGTTGCCTGGCAGGCCTGGGCTGGATTCGAACCCGCCAGCTCAGGTGTATGTGGCTGGTGCCCTAGCCGCTTGAGCCACAGGTGCCAAGCCTGCATTTTTATTTTTTAAGGGAATAAAGTAACAAAACAAAAAATAGGCTTAAAAACACACAAACACAGATCACGTGGAAAGCATACTTTCTTCAATACAGGAGAAAGTAGCTCAAATTATAACACAGAATCATGCCAAGAACACACCTAACCCTGAAGGGGGAAATACTCCATGACACCAAACTGGTGTGAAGCTCTGAATAAGTTCCAAGTTTTTATATTTTACAATGTGTATCTTTTATTAGAGTCCACAGTCTGCTAAATAAAAGCAATAACAAGATATTTCACAAACTATTATACAATTTAAGTCGTATGAATTTAATTTCGTAAAAAATTAGGTGCATATTCATACTGGCTAAACTAAAAATGCTATGTTTCATCTATGGTCTAAAATACTTCATAAAAAGACTGAATTCCGGCACTACAAACAACCCCATCAGGTTTTTTAATACATGTTTTACAACAAAAAGTTTGTGCTCTTAATCAAAAAGATCCACAGACTAATTCAGTGTGTAAAAAATAAATTTTACAAAAAACCCAAGGTAACACTTTCAAATCCACTTTTATTTTCTCTTTTTTTCCTCCTCACATACACAACTTCCCCATACACCACATTTCTTGAAGCTATAAAGTCACTTGATATCGGCCAGGTACCATTTTATTCCTAAAACTTTGTTGGCATCAAAATATGACAGATAACCAGTGTTAAATCCATAAAATATTTACATAGCACAGCACATTAAGCTTTAGACACTTGGCAATTAAACCACGTAAAAAGAGGACGAGGCCCACATCCTACAGGCTCGGATCGGGTGTTCACTGGTCCCTATCTGGCGA
>CAUYRH010112277.1:0-14724 GCA_963574655.1 Perodicticus potto
AACCTCCAATTCCTGGGCTCAAGTGAGTCTCCTGCCTCCGCCTCCCAAGTAGCTGGGACTACAGGCGCCCGCCACAACGCCCGGCCATTTTTTGGTTGCAGCCGTCATTGTTGCTTGGCGGGCCCGGGCTGGATTCGAACCTGCCAGCTCAGGTGTACGTGGCTGGCGCCTTATCCCATTGAGCCACAGGCGCCGAGCCAACATATTGCTTTATTTTGAACAAAAATGGGGTTATACAAGGAGGATTTGCCCCTGTAGGTCAACTGGTGCTTACTAGAGATTTTACTTTTCTATTTCTAGTTAGTCTGGCCAAAGATCTATCTATTTTATTTATTTTTTCAAAAAACCAACTCCTTGTTTCCTTAATTTTCTGAATGATTCTTTTGTTTTCAATTTCATTGATCTCTGATATAATTTTGGGTTAGGGTAGATCAACTGGTGCTTACCCCTGGCAGCTTGAAGAATCTTTTCTTTTGTCTTGACTTTGGACAGGTTGATCACAATGTGTCTTGGGGAAGCTTGGTTAGAGTTGAGGTGACCTGGGGTCCCCTATCCCTCTGAAAGGAGTGTGTCAGAGTCTTTGGTAATATTTGGGAAATTTTCATTTATAATATTTTCTAGTATGGCTTCCATTCCTCTGGGGCAGTCTTCTTCCCTTTCTGGGATACCTATAATTCCTATGTTTGAACACTTCATAAAGTCCCATAATCCTCCAGTGAACATTCTGGTTTCTCTCTCTTCTTTTCTGCCTCTTTAACTATCTGAGTCATCTCAAGAGCTTTATCCTCTACCTCTGAGATTCTTTCTTCTGCATGGTCTAATCTCTTGTTGATACTTTCTATTGTATCTTTAAGTTCCCTAATTGACTGCTTCAGTTCCTTCAGCTCTGCTATATCCTTTCTATGCTCTTCATATCATTCACCTCTTATTTAATTCTTTTTTTGGATTTCCTTTTCATTATTTTCCCCTTTATCAGCAGTTTCCTTCATTTTTTTCATCATTTCCTTCATGTTTTTCATCATCTATATTCTAAATTCCCTTTCTGTCATTTCTAACATTTCCTTATATGTGGAATCCTCTGCACTAGCTACCTCACAGTCCCTTGGTGGGGGTGGTGCTCTGTACTGGTTTTTCATGATGCCAGGAATTTTCTGCTGATTCTTCCTCATGAGTGATTTCTTTTATCTGTTTCCTTGTCCTAATTTTCCTTTCACTTCCTCCTGCTTTTTAAGTTGCCATGCCTCTAGACTAGGGTTTCCATGAGTCCTTTTGGTACAGGACCAGAAGGATGAGAAGATTGAATAGCAAGGAGGGAAAAAAAGAAAGAAAAAAAAGAGAAAAGAAAAAGGAGAAAGAAGAGGGGGTGGGTAGAAGCGAATATTGACAAAAAGAAGAGAGGCACAGAAAGATGGGAACAGGAGCAATATAGGTGTACAGTAGGGTACTTTGACCCAACCTCTATGGGTGCCGGGTTGTGTGGTTCCCTTGAGGTCAGCCACAGGCTGTCCCTCTTTGCCAGCCTGTTTGAACACAGTACCCCACCTCCACCAAGTAGAGAGGAAAACAAAAATGCTATAAATTAAACCAAAACAAGCAAACCAAAAACCTTACGGGATAAAATCGGGGCGGGGGGGGGAGGAACCAAGTAGTAGGGGTGGAAACACTAGCATAAATGAAGTTCTAATTGTTGAAAAGGCAACAATGGAAAAGTATTTTTAAACTATTAAAATGAAGAAATAAAAGAAAAAAAATCAAAATTCTATAGGGAAAATGTTGAAATTAAAAACAAAAAATGAAGGAAAACAACACAAAAGAAAACAAAACCAAAAACAAAGCTGAATATATATCTTGCTGCATATTGTCTGGGCAACAGGTGATCTTCTGGGATATGATATGTTAGTCACAAAGCTGATATAGCTGAATGAGATGGAGACTGGAGGCCTCTAATGATTTCTCAAACCCCGCAGGGTAGAGAGCTTAAAACGCTTGACAGTCCGCTTAAAAGGCCACTTTAAATTGCTAACCTGGGCTAAGCAGCTTTCCCAGGAAAGCACTTGTGGCTGAGATCACTCCTTAAGTGGCTATCCACTTACCCAGTGTGCCAAAACCGGTCTCACTCTATCCCCCTGAGGGCTAAGACTGCAAGGCGTCTCATTTCCCGCCTTTAGGCTGCTCGGTCACTAGATTACTCGCTCCCGCCCAGTGCTTGTTCCGCGATCCTGAGGGTGGAGCTTGCCAGGGCAGTTCTCCCACAGTGGCTCCATGCGGCCCACAGCCAAACACTATTAGCTCTGTCTGGCTTGGCGGCTCAGTCTGGGGTCTGGACAACACTTGAAGTCCTCCGCAGTCTTGCCCAAGTTCTTCCAAGGTAGTTCAACTGAGTGCTAAGTCCAAAAAAAACCCCAAAACAGCTCACAGGTAAGGCCTTTCCAGTTTGCAATCTCACTGCTGCTGTATTTACAACTGCTGGCAGGATTAGACCGAACAAACACACGCATCCACTTGCCAGTTCTCCACTGCTTTTGCCTTCCTCATGGAGTCCGGAAGTCTCAGGCTCCCTGTGTCCCCAAAGGGATGTTTCTGGGCAGATCCCGCCAGCCAGAGATGCCTGGTTTCTTCTTTCCCCAGACTCACCATGCCCAGTTGCAAGGAAGCTGTTACTCGGCTGCCATGTTGCTCTGGCTCTAACCTTTTTTTTTTTGAGACAGAGTTTCATTTTGTCACCCTGAGTAGAATACCCTGGTGTCACGGCTCACAGGAGCCTCAAACTCTTGGGTTCAAGTGATTCTCTTGCCTCAGCCTTCCAAGTGGTGGGACTATGGGCACCTGCCACAATGCCTGGCTTTTTTTAGAGGTGGGGGTCATGCTCTTGCTCAGTCTGGTCTCACACCTGTGAGCTCAGGCAACCCACCCACCTCAACCTCTCAGAGTGCTAGGATTACAGGCACGAGCCACCATGCCGGCCCCTAATTTTTTCTTTAATTGCTAATTCCTAACCCTAACTCTAATCAGTGATTAGACTGTACCTTTATAATTCTTGTCCCATTTCAGCTTGGTGTCAAAGTTCCATAGAGTTTTAGCTTCATTTTATATTTATGTGTTTTATTAATAGTGTGCCACATTAGTGTATGTAGCCTTCTTTGGCCTAGGTTGCTACTTCTTCAAATATTACAGAAGAGGTGAGATCCAATATTTATCATTTTGTCTTACTTTTTTTGGTTGTTGTTGCAGTTTTTGGCTGGGGCTGGGTTTGAACCCACCACCTCCGGTATATTAGGTCAGCGCCCTACTCCTTGAGCCACAAGTGCCGCCCTATCATTTTGTCTTACTGCTGAAGGATTAAAAAAATTTGTAGTTCTCTATTACCAAATACTATTACATCTCTTGGGGGCTTGCCACTTGGGTTCCCCTGCTTTGTCAATAAACTCTGTCCTGTCTCTTAAAAAAAAAAAGGAAAAAAGAAATAAATGTCTCCTCTCTTCAATCTTTTATTTTAAAAATTTTGAACTCTACAGAAAAGGAAAAATGAGTATGGTAAACATCATACATTCTTTGGGTAGACTCACCATTTAACGTTTTTCCCCCATGTCTGCTTTATCTCTGTTCTCTCGATATACAAATATCTTTGCTTATGTCTTTATGTTAGTATTTTGTTCTTTTTTTTTTTGAGACAGAGCCTCAAGCTGTCACCCTAGATAGAGTGCCGTGGCATCACAGCTCACAGCAACCTCCAATTCCTAGGCTCAAGCGAGTCTCTTACCTCAGCCTCCCAAGTAGCTGGGACTATAGGCGCCTGCCACAATGCCCAGCCACTTTTTGGTTGCAGTCGTCATTGTTTTTTGGCAGGCCCTGGCTGGATTTGAACCCGCCAGCTCAGGTGTACATGGCTGGCGCCTTAGCCTGTTGAGCCACAGGCGCTGAGCCTTTATGTTAGTATTTGGAAAGTCTCATTATTCATTAATTTATATATATACATATATACATACATATATATATAATTTTTTTTTTTTTGAGAAGGAGTCTCACTTTGTCACCTTTAGTAGAGTGCCATGGCATCACAGCTCACGGCAACCTGAAACCTGAAACTCTTGGGCTCAAGCGATTCTCTTGTTTCAGCCTCCCGAGTAGCTGAGACTATAGGCACCCGCCACAAATGCCCAGCTATTTTTTAGAGATGGGGTCTCAGTGTTGCTCAGGGTAGTCTCAAACCCATGAGCTCAGGCAATCCACCTACCTGCCTTGGCCTCTCATAGTGCTAGGATTACAGGTGTCAGCCACCACGCCTGGCCTTTAATTTATATGTGTGTGTGTGTGTGTGTGTATACATATATATGCATTAAATCATAGCTGTGTACATTAATGCAATCATGGGGTACAAGGTGCTGATTTTATATACAATTTTAAATATTTTCGTCAAACTGGTTAACATAGCCTTCATGGCATTTTCTTTTTTTTATTTGCAGTTTTTGGCTGGAGCCGGGTTTGAACCCGCAACCTGTGGTATATGGGGCTGGTACACTACTCACTGAGCCACAGGTGCCACCCCTTCGTGGCATTTTCTTAGTTATTGTGTTAAGACATTTATATTCTACATGTAGTAAGTTTCATCTGTACCCTTCTAAGATGCACCGTAGGTGTGGTCCCACCAATTACCCTCTTTCCACCCATCCTCCACCCTCCCCTCCCCTCCCTTGCCCCTTGCCCCATATTCTTGGGCTATAATTGGGTTATAGCCTTCATATGAAAGCCATAAATTAATTTCATATTAGGGCTGAGTACATTGGATACTTTTTCTTCCATTCTTTTTTTTTTTGAGATAGAGCCTCAAGCTGTCACCCTGGATAGAGTGCTGTGGCATCACAGCTCACAGCAACCTCCAATTCCAGGGCTCAAGTGAGTCTCTTGCCTCTGCCTCTCAAGTAGCTGGGACTACAGGTGCCTGCCACAACTCCTGGCCATTTTTTTTTTTTTTTTTTGGTTGCAGCTGTCGTCGTTTGGCAGGCCCGGGCTGGATTCGAACCCGCCAGCTCAGGTGCACGTGGCTGACGCCTTAGCCCGCTGAGCCACAGGAGCTGAGCCTTTTCTTCCATTCTTGAGATACTTTGCTAAGAAGAATATGTTCCAGCTCCATCCATGTAAACGTGAAAGAGTTAAAGTCTCCATCTTTCTTTAAGGTTGAATAATATTCCATGATGTACATATACCACCATATATACTGACTATATTCCCCTATGGATCAGATGCTGTTTGAGTTCCCAGAAACTGCGACTCAGCCCTGGTCTGTGCCGCTACCCAGTCTCGGCTGCAGTCTGTGTTGGGGCAGGCTGGTTAGAGCTCACACTCAGCTGTCAGTTCCAGCCTTTGCCTGCACGTCTTTGTCTCAGCTATGATCCCCTGAGGGCCGGGTGCTTCTGAGGCTCAGTAAGGTAGTCCTCTGGGTCAGCTTCACCCTGGGAGTCTGCCATCTCTGTGTGAGTATTGTACTCCCCGTGCTCCACCTAGGCTGGTACTGCCTCAGGCATACTCTTTACTCCCAGGGCCTGCATTTCTGCCCCAGATCTGTTCTGCCAGTGGCTGTCACTGGAGAAGATGCCCAGCTTCCTCTGGTTGCCCAGAGAGACTAGGAGTGTCCTTTCAAAATATCCCAGGGGTGTGAGCCCTGTTGTTCCCGCTGCTAAGACTGCTGCTCTGTGCCTTGGGGCACTGCTTCTTCTTTACAGTTCCCTCTTAGTTGACCGTCTTCTCCTTACTCCTGTACCGCAGAATCAGCACAGATCAGCGCCCATGCCCTGTTCACACATCTTGAGAAAATGCCCAAGAATCTGGACTCCATGGGGGACAGGCTTCCAGACCTCAGGGTGAGAATAGAGGGGAGTGCTAGGAGTTCAAAATTGCAGGTAGAGAATATACAGTTTTATACAGTTTTATGCCTGGCAGGAGAGTGCCATGACACCATAGTAGGGGAAGGAGGTCTGGTTTTTAGAGGGTCTCTACCATGGGATAAAATGGGAGGATATTTGAACTCTGCTTGCCTGTTTGTATGGCATATACTGTGAGCAGACAGGAGCGATGGATTTTGTACCTTTCGTTTGTATCCTTGGGGTCGCAGCTTGCCTCAGTAGGGTTGATGTGCGTTCTTCAACCTTCTCTCTGGGCTCAGCTCCAAACATCGGCTTTCTTGCTGAACTTCTGTCCTTTAACTCTCCTTGTGGACGGGAGCCTCTGTGGAAGGCTGATTCCAGTTGGCCATCTTGATTCCATCCCTAATTTATATTTTTTGATAAGTGTTTTCTGATCATCCTTTTGCACCACCTGCTGCCACTACTCTACTGCTTTTTCGTCATATCTTGTTTCTCTTTTAAAAGCCTGTGGTAAATTATCTGTAATATAAAATTGTTCATTAAATAATTTTTTAAAGTCTCCATCTTTTTTTTTGATTAAATCATTTTTTAAGTTTACAGTTTGTTGGTACTTATTACATTCATAGTGTTGTGCAACCATTACTACTGTCTCTTTCCAAAACTTTCACTGCTCCAAATAAGAAACTTATAACCACTAAGCAATATCTTCATTCCCTCCTTCAACTGGCCCTTGGTGACCTCTAATTTACTTTCTATCTTTATAAATTTGCCTATTCTACATAGTCTATATAAATAGAATTGTATAAAATTTGACCTTTGATTTCTGGTTTACTTAGCATATATCTTCATCCATGTTATTGCATATGTCAGAATATTCCTTTTGCAGGTGAGCAGTATCTGATTAATTTATATATATCTTACTTATATTCATTTATCTATTGATGGACCCCAGGTTATTTCCACCTCTTTGCTAGTGGGAATAAAGCTGAAATGAACATTGGTGTGTAAGTATCTCTTTGCTTTTGATTTTGTTTTTTTGGTATATACCCAGGAGTAGAATTCCTGAATCATAAGGTAATTCTATGTTTAGCTTTCTGAGGAACTGCCAGACTTTTACATAGCAGCTTTACCATTTTATATTCCCACTGGTAACATAATGAAAGTTACAATTTCTCCAAATCCTTGCCAACACGTATTTTCCATTTCTTTGATTATAACTATCCTACTAGGTATGAAGTGTTATGCTTTGCATTCCCTGGTGACTAGTGATGTTGGCCATCTTTTCGTGTATTTATTGGTCATTTGCATATCTTCTTTGGAGAAATGTGTTTTCAGGTCTTTTGCCTATTTTAAAAACTGGTTTGTCTTTTTGTTCATGAGTCGTGAAAGATCTTTTTATGTTCTGGGTAGTAGATCTTATCAGATATAATAACTTGCAAATATTTTCTCCCATTCTGTAGGTTGTCTTTTCACTTTCTTCATAATGTCCTTTGGTGCACAAAAATTTTAAATTTTCACGAAGTACACTTTGTCTTTTTCTTTTGTTGCTCATGCTTTTTTGATACTTTAGTAACAGAACCATTAAGCAGATTTATCAGTTGTAAGGTGATACAGGTTACGGTGTGGCCTGCTTATCTGATTGGTCTAGTATCAACAAAAAATAACAATATTAGTTGCCACTAACTATGTACCTGATATAGGCTAGGTAGGTGATTTTGGGAAGTCTGAGAAAAGTGAATTCTAAGACAAAAGGCTCATAATTTTATTGTTGCAAGATAAATTCCACTAAAACCCCATAACTTTCTAAAGATGTTAGAAGATACAGTCTTCTCCATCATTTTTCTAGAAGAAATTTAAGTCAGAACTACTACTATTGTGCTTGCTGCACTGCTTGGCATTTGCCTGGGACCCTAGGTTCCTGGTTTCTGCATTTCATTGACTTTCTTACTTAAGTAGCTTTTCATTTAACTTGCCTAGTCCACAGTAGTGGAGTTCTTAAGAAACTTAAGGTAAATAGATTACTTAGAGAGAGACTATCATTTTGAACCAGACTGTAAATCTGTTGCACTAGACAATGAGGATTTCCCCCAGATCTGCAACTCTGAAATGCCTTTTTGGGAATTCCATATGTGATTAAAATATAGACTTCTTCCTGTTTGTGGTATGAGTGCCTATGTTTTTTCCTGTATAATCTTTTTTATCTTGGATTCATATTTTCCCCTCAAACTACAAAAGCACAAATCAGTGCTTTATTAATGTTTAATATGTTTTATTCTGATTTTTTTCCCCCTAGCGGACCTGAAAAGAACAATTGCTGTCCTTCTGGATGATATTTTGCAGCGCTTGGTGAAGCTGGAAAACAAAGTCGACTATATTGTTGTGAATGGCTCAGCAACCAACAGTACCAATGGGACTAGTGGGAATTTGGTGCCAGTAACTGCAAATAAAAGAATAAATGCCTCAGGCAGCATCAGATAGCAGTTGAAGATCACCTTGAGCTGCTACATCCGCTGTGGATTGTATCCTATGTCAGGAAAGCTTTTTAATCGCTGGCTAGGACAGCTTTACAACAAAAGCTCTACATGCTTTCAAGGAATATGCTGGATTCATGGAACTCTAATTCTGTATATAAAATGTTAAAAGTAATTGGTTTGCTTGCAGGTAAGTCTCTTCAAAGCTGTACTGTACCTTAAAGGGAATTTGATAACATGGTTGACATAGTGAGCAGATAGATGATTTTGTTTAAATCTATTGTGTTTTGAGATAAAGCTGAAGCAAAAACACTAAAAGACATGGATTCATTTCAGCTAAATATATATTTAAGTATGTAACATGTTTTCAGGTAAGTGAAGAATATTGTTTGATTGATCATTTCTGTTATTTGTTCTCAATATAACTGTTAGATAAAGCCTATTAGAAAATGTACTTACTTCCAGTACTATGTTTTGTTAGTCAGTTTGTGGGCAGAGGAATGAAATATAATGTTGAAAATAAGGTTTTGAAACCATGACCCAAAGAATGTGTTCATTTGCACTATCCTTCACAATAACTGAAGGTTTAATTATATTTTTTAAAAAATTGCATTTGTAAGCATATAATCTTTCTGAAGTGGGCAGCAGTCCCTGTGTGTAACCTATTCCAAATCCTGGGGCAGTTTATTAACAACATTAAAATAGTAGTAAACAGTAATCTTATACTTAAAATTTTCTTGTATTCTGAAGAGTAAAAGATATTTTTATGATGAGGTTAAAAATAAAATATTCATGATTTTTCACTTACGTGAATGTTAAAAGTTTAACCCCTCAAGTATCTGTGCTATCAAGAAAGCACATTATTTCCATATTTGGGTAATTTTTGCTTTTATGATGTTGGTGAGGGAAGAAGGGACTCTTTGGCCAGATGTATATAATAAGGGTACTTGTGCTACAATAAATTGCTTGGAAAATGTTAACATTATATTGTATAAGAGTATCTTGCTTTATGAAATTTTGGATTTGTATAATTTACATTAGAGAATCATTTTATATAATGACCACTTAATTAAGAACATTTAAAATATAAATTATGAAAATTATCTTTTCAAGAAAAAAAGCTGCTGTATATAATATAAGAAATTATGATCTTGGGTAATTCTAGTATAGAATAAAGTACACCTTTATTTAAATTTCCCTTTTAGCAGATCTAATTGCCATACGGTGCCCTATATGTCATAGTATTTATTCTCTATAATAACTGCTTAAGTGCAGCTAGCTTCTAGATTCAGAATATATTGGATTTATTTGTGGATATCATATTGTTCATTATTACATAATATGCTACCACAAGTAGCAATAATTGTAATATTTTATTAAGATAAGTATGTGAAAATATTATTTCATGAAAGATAAATTTCCAAACTCTGTTCTCTGTACTTTACCTTTATGTGAAGAAATTAATTATATTCCAATGCCAGCTGAAGCTTGGAATAGTGTTCAGTCTCTTTTATCAGATGTAGACATTTTTGGTTTTAGTTTTCAGGGATGAAATAAAATATATCATTTGTATTTATGAAGTGTTTTTTTCTTTCACAATAGTTGTGCATTTAATAAATGACAAATGATTGAATGGAATCTTAGGATAATTTGGGGGTTTGTTTCATCAATTCCCAGATAGCTGTTTCAAAAAAGAAAAATTCAATGTAATCCAGTAGTGCCTCTTATTTGATGCCTGTGACTGGAGAGTCTGATTGCAGAGATAGGTGGGAATAAGTCTGGAGATTGTGATTGGAGGTAGTTCCTAAGTTTGTACCCTCAACCTGAAGTTTACTAGTTTTAATCATACTTAATTGGGACATTATACAGATGTTATCACTAAAGGTACTAAAAACTTTCAAAGTTCTATTAGGGTATCTTTGGTTTACTGTGGGTTTACTTTGAACAAACATACACACATACTGATTAAAAATAATTTAAACATTATTTTAGGTACTTAATGATAACTTAGGTCTAATTAGTTTATAAGAAACACTTAAGACCTTGACTCTGGAATTAGGTAGACTATAGAGACTCAAGTCTGCTTTTTGAATGACATACCATATTCTTTTGAATTTATACTCTGCCTCTTCTCATTTAATTATGTCTTTGAAACCTAAAATGTTTGCAGTTCATATAGAAACTTCTGACTTACACATTAGGTTTAAATGTAAACAAGGTCGTATTTTTAACATTTTGAACTGAATAGCTATTAATGTAGTTACATTGTTTTCTCTTTCTTTATAGGTCTGTGTGAAAATGAGGCATGATATAGTGAAATAGACCCTCTCCCCCAATAAAAACACTAATTGGCGCTGGCCCCATATACCAAGGGTGGCGAGTTTGAACCCAGCCCCGGCCAAACTGCAACAAAAAAATAGCTGGGCATTGTGGCGGGCACCTGTGGTCCCAGCTACTCAGGAGGCTGAGGCAAGAGAATCACCTAAGTCCAAGAGTTGGAGGTTGCTGTGAGCTGTGATGCCACAGCACTCTACCGAGGGTGACAAAGTAAGACTCTGTCTCTAAAAGTAAATAAATAAATAAAACACTAATTGAAACAAATTTTTCATAATGGAAACCCTTGAAGGATTCTTAAGAACTTTTGCTTAGGAGAATGATAGGGCTCATCCTATGAGATGAAAATAAGAATACATGAGAATATAGAGAAGCAAAATAGGAAAAATCCGAAATCTTTCTACTCAGGGATAAATCCTGTTAATATTTAGCATGTAAATATGAATCTGCTCTCTGCTTTCTACACTTTCCATGACTTCCATTTCCTTTTAAAATCCAGAATTCTCAACATGGCCATCAAACCTCTAACTTGTTGCTGGATGCCTCCTAACCTCATTTCTTACCAACTGTCTTCTTCTTAATTTCTATTCAGTCATATTGACTTTTCCTTCCAAGGACATACCAAACATGTTTTTGTCTCAGCAGCCTCAAACTTGATACTGATATTTCTCTACCTGCAACTCTCACCCCAGATAACTTCATGGTTCCCACTCAAACATGATTCAGGTATTTGTTCAAATGTTACTTCTCAGAGGAGGTCATTTCTGACCACCTTTCCAAAATAGCATGCCTCTGACACTCTTTTCTTACCCATTTCACTTTCCTTTATAGTTTTTTTTGTTGTTGTTTGTTTTGAGACAGACTCTCACTTTGTCATCCCAAGTAGAGTGCTCTGGCGTCATAGTTCACAGCAACCTCTAACTCAAATGCTCAAGCAATTCTGTTGCTTCAGCCTCCCGAGTAGCTGGAACTACAGGTACCAGCCACAACACCCGGCTATTTTTTTCTTTTTTTTGGTTGTTGTGTTTGTTTAGCAGGTGCCGGCCAGGTTCAAACCCACCAGCCCTGGTGCAGGTGGCCTGCACCCTATCTGCTGAGCTATGGGCATTGAGTCTGAAGTTGATTATTTTAAAAGAACCCTAAATTTTTAGAATGGAAGTTGGGTATATTTAGCTCTTAACTTTCACCACTTTAACAAAACTTTAAACATATGTGGTGTCTGACTCAGTGCCTCCAGCTCCCAGGCATTGATAATATCTATGTGACTCTGTGGGGTTTTGGTAAAATAAGCATGATATGTCTAAAACCCTTGAGTTCTTAGGAAGAAAAAAATACATAAAGATTGTCAGACTATTCACCTCAAGTTCCTTGTAGGAGAAGAGACCTTCCTTGCACAAAGAGATGTTCATCACACACTTGCTAATTTAATTTAATGAGAGAAAAGGAGTCTGGAATAGTATATATAATGCAATGGAAAGATTTATAGACCTCCAACTCCTAGGCTGGATCATAACATAGTCCAAATCTCAGATTTACATTTTCTAAAAGACCTTAAGTACTGCCAGGTAAAATGTCTTAAATGTCAGGTTTTGATCCACTAGATGTGAAATCAATTTAGTGGGCTATTATCAGCATTTAAAAGCAATGGAGTGAAATTGAAGTATCAGATTATATCATAAGTAAGAAGAGTGTTTCCTGAAGTTTTGATTTAACCATGTGTGTGTCCTGGGTCATGAAGCAAAATATATTTGTTAGATAAGTTAAAAAATGTTTTAAAAGTTGCTAATAGGGCAGTGCCTGTGGCTCAGTGGGCAGGGCGCTGGCCCCATATATCGAGTGTGGCGGTTCAAGCCTGGCCCCAGGCAAACTGCAACAAAAATATAGCCGGGCGTTGTGGCCGGTGCCTGTAGTCCCAGCTACTCGGGAGGCTGAGGCAAGAGAATCGCCTAAGCCCAAGAGCTGGAGGTTGCTGTGAGCTGTGACGCCACAGCACTCTACCAACGGCAACAAAGTGAGACTCTGTCTCAAAAAAAAAAAGTTGCTAATATAATATAGTTTCAGAGATTATAATTTACCCAGAGATGTTTTCATTTTGCTTGATTTAAGAAGAAAAATAATGCATGTAGAATTCCAGTTTGCTGCTAACAGCAAGGATAAAAACAAAATTCTATACCAGAGGAGCCATATAGGACTTTTTTTTTTTCCTCTAAGGTAGAGGAGGTAATTAGAAACTAGAATACACCTGCTTTCCTGGTAAGTTCAACTTACATTATGGGAGACTCTTAGATGTATTTTATAGGCTTCTCCCTTCCCCTTACAATGCAATTAGTGGTTTCCTCATTCCTTATGAGAAACAAATAGGATTGTCAAATTATGACAATTAACTAATATTAAATCACCCTAAGAACTTGTACTCTGAAGACCAGTTACATGTATTACTACACATGGAAAGGAATGAAAATTTGTGATATTTAAAAATTCCCGTGATGAATCTCTCTTTTTACATTATATTTACTTGGCTTGGCGCCTGTAGCTCAGTGGTTAGGACGTCAGCCACATACACTGGGGCTGATGGGTTCAAACTCACCCTGGGGCCTGCTAAACAATAATGACAACTACTAAAAAAACAACAACAACCCCCCTCCCCCAGGAATTGTAGCAGGTGCCTGTAGTCCCAGCTACTTGGGAGGCTGAGGCAAAAGAATCACTTACACCCAAGAGTTTGAGGTTGCTGTGAGCTGTGACGTCGCAGCACTCTTTACCAAGGGTGACATAGTGAGACATTGTCTCAAAAAAAAATTATATTTACTTACTAATTAATATACAAACTTAAAGAAAGCCTTCTCACTTATCTGCCTCAAATGAGCAATAGAGCTTTTAAATTTTTAGAACATTTTTTTTTGAAACCAGTCTCAAGCTATTGCCCTGGATAGAGTGCCATGGTGTCACAGCTCACAGCAACCTAAAACTCTTGAACTTAAGTGATTCTTTTGCTTCAGCCTCCCAAGTACCTGGGACGACAGGAACCTGCCACCACGCCCGGCTATTTTTTTCGTTGCAGTTGTCATTGTTGTTTAGCTGACCTTGGCTGGTGCTATAACCACCATGCTATAGGCACCAAGTCAGAACATTTTTTTATTATGAAAATTTTCAAACATACAGCAAAATTGAAATAATTTTGGTGAACACACATCAAATTACAACTTTTTATTATGCTTCTGTACAACTGTTCTTTAATCCATTTTTATGCTTTTTAAAACACATTACAGGTCTCAGTATATTTCCTATAAAACTTTAGAATACATATTATTAACAAATTAAATATTTGTTTAAGGTTTTCTTCTTTTGATGTAAAATTGGCATATAATATAATGCGCACTTTTTTTTGAGACAGAATCTCATTATGTCTGCTGGTTAGAGTGCAGTGGCATCACAGCTCACAGCAACCTCAAACTCTTGGGCATAAGTGATTCTCTTGCCTCAAGATCGATTCTCTTGCCTTTGGATCGATACTCCAAAATCGATCACCTCTTAGGGCACAAGTCTAACCTCAGCAAATTTAAAAGAATAGAAATTATTCCATCTTCTTGGACCATCAAGGAATAAAAGTTGAACTCAACAATAACAGGAATCTGCATACTCATACAAAAACATGGAAGCTAAATAACCTTATGCTGAATGATAGATGGGTCACAGATGAGGTTAAGAAGGAAATTACCAAATTTTTTGAACAAAATGAAAATGAAGACACAAATTAGCAGAACCTCTGGGATACTGCAAAGGCAGTCCTAAGAGGGAAATTTATAGCACTGCAAGCGTTCCTCAAGAGAACGGAAAGAGAGAAAGTTAACAATTTAGTGGGACATCTCAAGCAACTGGAAAAGGAAGAACATTCCAATCCCAAACCCAGCAGAAGAAAAGAAATAACCAAAATTAGAGCAGAATTAACTGAAATTTGAAAACAAAAGAATTGTACAACAGATCAATAAATCAAAAATTTGTTTTTTTGAAAAAGTCAATAAAATAGATAAACCTTTGGCTAACCTAACCAGGAAAAA
>CAUYRH010112278.1:0-32353 GCA_963574655.1 Perodicticus potto
GCCTCTGCTTGTCAGACCAGTTGGAGTCAAGGGACCATGCCCCCACCTGCCAGTCTTAGTCCACTGCCTGGCAAGCCTCTGCTCATAGGCTCTGTTGGAGTCAGGGCATCAGGCCCTGCCCTTCAGTCTCAGTCCACACACAGCTAGCCTCTGCTTGCCAGACCAGTTGGAGTCAGGGGACCACACCCTCACCTGCCAGTCTCAGTCCACACCTGGTAAGCCTCTCCTCACTGGCCCTGCTGGAGATAGTGGGACATACCCTAGCCCTCAGGTCTTGGTTCACACCCAGTAAGCCACTGCTCAAGGGTTCTGTTGGAATCAGGGGATCATGCCCTTGCTCTCAGGTCGCAGTCCACACCTATCAAGTCTCTGCTTGAAGGCCCAGCAGGGGCTGGGGACCAGCCCTGACTGCCAAACTCAGTCCACACAGGGCAACCACTATCCTGCTGTGGGTGCTGTTAGAGCTGGGGCTTCTGCATCCCATCCCACCAGACGCAGCCCAAACTGAGTGTCAACACTACCGCTGGCTGGGCACAGTCATAACCAGGGGATTGCTTCTCCTCCCACTGAGTGTCCTTTTCTTCCCACACCCTCTTTCTGCCCTGTGAATCACAGATTCCGTCCTGATGGTTGGTGGTCCACACTATGCCCAGTTCTCTCAGGACAGGACCAAATAGTCTGTGCTCTGTAGAGGGCAGAACTTCAGACCACCATGAGATGGGGAAAGGGTGGACTGGGAGTTTGGACTTGTGGGGGAAAATATCTGTTCAATTTTATGCCTGGCGGGGTGGTGCCTAGGTTCATAAGTGGGACTTCCCCGGAGAAAGAGACCTGGAGTTTAGCGGCTCTCTGCAGCAAGGTAAAATGAGAGGTCTTTCATTCCCTGCTTGTTCACATATAGTCTACAGCAGACCTCCTGCTTGGGGGAGGGGTCTCCAGTCCTTTAGTCGATAGGCTTTGTACTTGTAATTTGGTTTTTTGAATGCTCTTCCTTGAAGTTGCAGCTTGCCAAACTTCTTTCTTGGCTCAGCTACCTGTCTTTGGCTTCATAGAGTCTGATTCCGTCCAGTTCTTCTTCCTCTGCTCAGGATCCTCTGCCGAGGATTGCTATTAGTTGGCCATCTTCCCAGAATTCCTTGTTGTTCTACCAAATTTTTCAATTTGGCAAATGTATTTATCAGTTCCAAGATTTATATTTGCTTTATTTTTTAAAAATTATTTTAATTTCTTTGTTAAACTTTTTTTGATAAATTTCTGAATTGCTTAAAGACCACTGAGTTTCCATAAAACTGATTCTTTGAATTCTTAGAGAGTTCACTTATCACTGTCTGGTTAGGGACAGTCACTGTTGCCTTGCTTTGCTCACTTGTGGAGGTCATGGTTTTCTATGTGCTATTGTTTATTGTGGATGTTCATCTATGTCTTTGCATTGAAGGATTATTTATTTGTTCCAGTCTTCTCTGTTTCAGTTTTTTGGTTTTTATTGGATAGTTTGCTTAGAGTTTTTTGTAATTTCCCTGTTGATTTTCTTTCTTTTCCTTTCTTTTTTTTCTGCTAGGTTGCTGGCTCCTTTTCAGCACTAGAGGGCACCTTAAGCCCAGGGTTGCCTCAGTTCTAGTAAATAACCCGAGAGCTGATTGCCTAGAATGGAGGAGATTTTAAAGGGGATATCCTGGTAGCTGGGAAGGCTGGCTAGGGGTTTGTGGAATTAACCTCCTATAGTGTGGTGCTGCTGAAAGGCACTCAGGTTTCGCTTCTCCTTTGGCCAAGTTACAGAGCAGAGTTTTTAGGACTGGAGAGTATTGTTTCAATTTCACTCTTTGATTCTGGATGTCCTCAAGGGTATCTCTCTCTTCGGAGACTCCAGTTACTTCTCTTGGGTTGAGGCAGGGACAGTCTCCTGCTAGGGAACCCAAGATAGTGGAGAAACTGGTTGCCTACCTCAATCTCACTTTTTTGATTATAGGAACTTTGCATTTAAAGGAAATTTTTTGTATGCTTGGTACTGGTCAGATTGGGGGTGAGGTGTTACAGATATGGAAGTCCAATTCTCTTACCATCTGCTCGAAGTTTCTTCACTTCTCTGTGGCCCCAGGAACTGTGTCATCCTCATATTTGAGTTCTGGGATATTGCTGGTGATATCCTCTGCACTGCATGTTTGTTATTGGTTTTCTGTTGGGTTGGGAGTGAAGCCAACTTCCTTCTATGCCACTATTTGCAATCAGAATCTAGAGTTCTGGCTGGGCGCCCATAGCTCAGTGGTTAGGATGCCGGTCACATTCTCTGGGGCTGGTGGGTTTTATTTAGCAGGCCTGGGCCTGCTGAACAATAATAACCAAAATATAGCTGGGTGCTGTGGTGAGCGTCTGTATTTGCAGTTACTAGGGAGGATGAGGCAAGAGAATTGCTTGAGCCCAAGAGTTTGAGGTTGCTGTGAGTTATGATGCCATGGCACTCTACTGAAGGTGACACAGTGAGACTCTGTCTCAAGATAAAAAAAAAATAATAAAAAAGAAGTCTAGAGTTCCTAGTTTTTGATGCTTACTGTGAACTCAGCAGCTCACTCATCTTATTTTCCAGGGTGGAATTTCACCTCTTATAGCTGCAGCTGTTTCTTCTCACAGAACTTCCTTATTAACAGATTAAGATCTAGTTGACTCTGTCTTTGATGAAAATAGAAAAATTTAAAAATATATAAAAATTGACACATTTGAATAAAAATGGGGGCAGTCATTTAGAATGATGTGTGGCAAGAGCAAGTGCAGGAGGTTTCAGTATCTGTGAAAACCATTATTAGAAAAAAGAAGCTTCTCCTTTTGCATCAGGTGCCAATAGGTGCTCCAACTCTTCCCTCCCTTTGCCTTTGTGTGGTGCTTTCTTGCAGACATGGCAATCATGAACTCAGTTCCTGATATTTATATCCCACCAGACTTTGACCAGAATTTGCCTTTGCACAAGGGTATGGGCATTCCCACCATGAGGTGAGTCCCCATCTCCATACTTCCCTGCCAAAGTCTCTGTTTCCATAAGCACGTGGACCTTTCCAGTCTGTTCTTTCATTACAGTTTTATAACAACCCTGAAATAGATGAAGATACAGGCTGATCATTATGTGGACATGGAGAAGCTGAAGTTGATTTCACTCTTCAGTGAGGACTGAGCAGCCAGCGTGTCCCCTGTTCTGTTGGGTGGGAGATACAAAATAGGCTACAAAATAGGTTTGGTCTTGCTTCACACAGGTGGTAGTTTTAGAGCTGGGGCCTCAACCAGGGCTCTAGCAGCTCCAGCTCTCACTCTCCCTCCCTCACTACATGGTGCATATCTGCATAAGTAGGAGGTACATCTGTGTCTTTCTATCAATGTTATAGGTGCTTGACACATGACACTGGCCAGATGTCCCAGAAAGAGGGCACTACTAGGCCCTGGATTCTGTTTTGTTTTGCAGATTAGATAGGAGATAATAGTAATAATAAATGACATTCACTGAAGGCTTACTATGTACCAAAGCCCGTGCTAAGTCCTATACTGGTAATATTTCATTTGATCCTCATAATAACCTGTGAGGTAAGCACTATTATTATTTCCATTTTACAAATGAGAATGCTGGGTAGTAGAAAGGTTGATAACTATGTCTTAAGTCAGAGGTTCTCAGACTTTCATTTGCAACAGAATTAATTATAGAGCTTGTTAAAACAGTGTGCAGGACCTTATTCCCAGCATGTGATTCAATAGTTGAGGTAGGGCCCAAGAATTTGCATTTGTAACAAGTTTCCAAGTGAGGCTAATGCTGCAGGATCAAGGCCCACACTTTGAGAAGCACTGTCCTAGATCATACACCTATGAAGTGGAGAGTCACATCCATAGAGCAATCCTTTTTTGGTTTTTTTTTTTTGAGACACAGTCTCACTATGTCACCCTCAAGCAGAAGGCGTAGCAGGGAGCCCATCTTGTGCCAGACATGCACAAAGTCAGTGTCCCCGTCTTTGTGGGTCAGAGATAATACACGTATCGACATATTCCAGGATTGTCTGGTTTTTGGGGTTTCCCCATGGCTTGTAACTGCTAATTCATGCTGAGGCTGTGGCCAACTCTGACCCACAGCTTTTCTTCTATTCTTCTTCTTCTTTTTTTTTTGCAGTTTTTGGCCGGGGCTGAGTTTGAACCCGCTACCTCTGGTATATGGGGCCGGCGCCTTACTCCTTTGAGCCACAGGCACTGCCCCCTTCTTTTTTTTTATGGTGAAAAGTTATATATTTAGAATTAGCCAGCTGGACTTGGTTTAGATGATCCCAATTTTGTTGGCAACATCCAAAGCATCATAATCAGGAACCAGTCGAACATATGTCTTCTTCTCACCATCAGGCCTGATCAGGGTGTTGACCTTGGCCACATCAATGTCATAGAGCTTCTTCACAGCCTGTTTGATCTGGTGCTTGTTGGCTTTAACATCCACAATGAACACAGGTGTGTTGTTGTCTTCTATCTTCTTCATGGCAGACTCAGTGGTCAGGGGGAACTTGATGATGGCATAGTGGTCAAGCTTGTTTCTCCAAGGGGCGCTCTTCCAAGGATATTTGGGCTGCCTCCGGAGCCTCAGGGTCTTTGGCCACCATAAGGTGGGTGATGTATGGATCTTTTTTTTTTGTGGCTGTGGATGCCTTTTAGCACTGCCTTCTTGGCCTTCAATGCCTTTGCTTTGGCTTCGGCTTTGGGAGGGGCAGGAGCTTCCTTCTTAGCTTTCGGTGCCATATTGTGAAAAGTTTTTCTATTATTCTTACACTCAGCCAGTGGATCACCAGCTTGCAGTTGAGGAATTTGACTTTCTATCCCTATTTTTAGAAAAGCAACATAGTTCTGCTAAGAAGGCTATAACCCAACTATAGCACAAGAATATGGGGAAAGGGGCAAGGGAGGGGATGGGAGGGGGGAAGATGGGTGGAGAGAGGGTAAATGATGGGATCACACTTATGGTGCATCTTAGAAGGGTACAGGTGAAACTTACTAAATGCAGAATACAAATGTTTTCATATAATAACCAAGAAAAATCCCGTGAAGGTTATGTCGAATAGTTGGATGAAAATATTTCTGATTGTATATGAAGCCAGCACATTGTACCCCATGATTGCACTAATGCACACAGCTATGATTTAATAAAAAAAAAAAAAAAAGAATGAACGGGTCGTCTTGCAGGCTCTTTTCCCCAGGGCAGTCACAGTAAACCTCATCTGGTGAAATTCAAATGCGTCACTTCTCTGCTTAAGCCCTCCCCTTAGAGTAATAGCTGAAGTCCTCATCATGGCCTCGGAGCCTGCCCCTCTCTTCCTTAATTCCTATCCTTCTCCTTCAGTTCTGTGCATTCTGCTATATTGGCCTCCTGGCTGGTCCTTGAACTAAGCCAAACATCCTTCTACCTCCTGACTCTGCCTTGGTTTTTTCCACTGCCTGGAACTTTCTTGACTCCTTCACTTCCTTCAGGTCTCTGCTCACTTGTTGCCTCTTCAGGGAGGCCGTCCTGATTTGGCCTACATGAAACAACCACCCATCCTGCGCTCCCTGTCCCCCTCACTTTGCTGTACTTTTCTAAGAGCCCTTATCATCACCTGCCATTTTATGTCTACTTGTTTATTACCTGTCTCCTCTACAAGACTGTAAGCTCCTTGCAGGCATACTTTCTTTCTTCTTCTTTTTTTTTTACTTGCTGCTATATGACCAGCACCTAGAGTACTGTCTGGTACAGAAGAGGTGATGAATAGTCACCTCTGTGAATTTCTGAATTTCTTCTCAGTTGGAGATCTCACCCCACCTGTACCCAGGTGGAATAAAAGCCATTTTAACTGCGCACACAAAAAAGAGGTGATGAATAAATATTTACTGCATGGATAAATAAGACATGAAGACTTTTAAAATGCTCACAGTCCTCTGCATCTCCAAGCAGCTCTTGCAGGGGTATCCTTGGCCGTCAAAGTCTGGTCAGCCCTCTGCATGGGCTGAGGTGGCTGGGTGGTTCACCTATGCTTCCTACCCAGAAGGGCAGAGTCCATTATGAGGATATCTGCAGGAGCAGGAACCCTGGGCCAATTCCCAGATGTGGTCTGTCGTCTGAGGCAGGGCTGGGTGTGCACAGTGTGGGGAGGGTTCCTGGGAGGAGAGAAGTTGGCTACTCCATGGGCCCACGTGTTTGCCAAGGGGGAGGATTGACAGTCCTGAACCTAGGCAGCCCTGTCTCCACTCTGCCTTCCTGCATGGATGAGGGGCCCAGGCACCACATCAGACCCTGCCCCTCTCAAACTCTCACAAGAGGAGTACGTGTGTGCCTTCAGCCTGCTCCTGGGTGCCCACCGCCCCCTGAGAACGCTTTCTGGAGGTTCCCTAAATCATCACCCTCTCCTCAGGCATCCTCTCACCTCTCAGCAGCAGCAGTTGCCACTTACCACATCCTTTTTCCTGAGTCTTTCTTGCCTTCAGGGTCAGGACAGTCCTAATTTTCCCTCTCTTTCTCTGACTTCTTTTTGGCTTCCTTTCTTCTTCCCACCCCTAACGTGGAAGGATTTCTGAGTCATTCTGGGTCTAGGCAGGACAATGATTCCATGCAAGGCATTTCAGATGGAGGGAATATATACAGGGACTTGGTTACCACTGTGTTGGAGGGTCAGAGAGCAAACAGATTCGGGGACCTGATATGTTAACTATGGGAAGCAGCTGTCCCCCCAGACCTGGGGGAGCAGAAGAGGAGAGGTACTATCAGAGCCTCCAGGCTTGGAGGAGTAGCTGGCACTGCCCCGCCCAGACCACTGAATGGGGCTGCATGTGACAGTGCATGGGACTCTGGGGAGCCGGTGTCTCTGGGAGGTGCATTTCAGTGGCTGCTGGGAGTGCCTGAGAGTGAGGTGACCAGCACAGGGCAGACTGATGCCCCAGATCTGGCTGCCACCTGTTTTTCCATGGCCTGTGAGCTGAGAATGTTTTCCACATTTTTTAAATGGCTAAAAAATTGAAACAGAAAAGATAGCTCATGTTTCATAAAAATTATAAATCACTCAAATTCCTGTGTCCACCAGTAAAATTTTATTGCAGCACAATCATGCTGTTTGTGGCTGCTGTCATGCTCCAATGACAGAGAGACCATATGGCTTGCACAGTCTACCGTATTTCGTATCCAGCTTTTCAAAGAAAAACTTTGCTGGCTCCTGGGCTACAGCCCTCCTGGAGGGACACTGACAGGAGGTGGAAACAGGAAGGAAGTCCCTTCTGTCACCTGACAGTCTTCCAACCGTGTCCCAGTGCCTCTCAGTAGTAGGGCTAAATAGGAAGCCAGCTGGCAAGGGTGAGCCTGGGAGAGGCCTTTGCAGTCCTCCAGCCCTTGCGCCACAGAGCAGGGTAGCTGTGGCACTGAGAAACAACAGGCAAACGCCAGCATAATTTCTGCACATTTCACCTTGGCCTTTTCCTTTTCTATCTGAACTCTGTCCCTTGGTGATCCCACTGTCCACATGAATGGCTTTAGTAGTCTCTGCAGACAACATTCAAATCCATAGTTCCATGCCAGATTCCTTCTCAGTCTTAAATTTCTTACTGTCTGTTTGGCAACTCCGTTTAAGTCTTCTCTTTATCTCAAAACCACTATGTCTAATAGGTGGAATTCATATTTCCTTTCAATCTTGTTCCTTCTCTGTGGCCCATTTCTGTGGCTTCATGTCTGGATCCTGTCTCCTGCCTCGCACATCAAAGCCCGTAGAAAGACCAGGTCTTTCTCTGCAAGACTTTGCAACTCTTCTTTGCTTTCCCTTCCCAGCCTCACCACCTAGGCTTGAGCCACCATTACCTCTTGCCTAGACTATAGATTATGGTCTTTTAAAGTGTGTTGCTCACATATGTTTCATTTCAACTCATCCCACACATAGTTGCCAGATTCATCTTCTGAACTATCAGGTTCAAAAAGTCCTCCTGGCTCCCCTCTGTCTATGGATTAGCCAGACATTTAAAGTTTTCCATTGTAGGGATGAAGGGAAACTTTCCCTTTGCCTGAAAGTTTGCTGAAAGATCAGGTGGCTCACCGAGTAGGGCGCCGGCCCCATATACCGAAGGTGGCGGGTTCAAACCTGGCCTCAGCTGAACTGCAAAACAGAAAAATAGCCAGGCATTATAGGGAGCACCTGTAGTCCCGGCTACTCGGGAAGCTGAGGCAAGAGAATTGCCTAAGGCCAGGAGTTGGAGGTTGCTGTGAGCTGTGTGACACCACAACACTCTACTGAGGGCGATAAAGTAAGACTCTGTCTCTACAAAAACAAAAACAAAAACAAAAAAAAAGGAAAGTTTGCTGAAAGATCAACTCATAATTAAGTCAGATTTATAAGAGAAAGGTTAAGTTACCATGAAAACAGGGAGAATCATAGAGTATGAAAGGAGTGGCCTTACACAAATAATAGGAAAATATCTAATCTTATTATTTCCCTGTAACAGTTAAAGATCAATCCCAAGTTCTCCTGCAAAAAGGCATCCTGCAGGAGGTCTCTTTTGTGCAACTTCTGAAAAAGCTGACCAGACAAGAAAGAGACATGCATTCTCCTCTTTAAAATTGTTTTTTGACTACTTGGGAGGCTGAGGCAAGAGAATCGCTTAAGCCAAGAGTTTGAGGTTGCTGTGAGCTGTGACTCCAGGGCACTCTACTGAGGGCGACATAGTAAGACTCTGTCCCCCCCAAAAATTGTTTTTTGAGAATCTGCTTTTACAGAGTTCCTAAGTAAACAGCAGGAGAATGAGCTACAGTCTCAACCATAGCTTAAGGGCACAGTCACATCTCCTGCCATAATCCTGCATCCAAGGAAAGTCAAGGAGCCAACTCTTATTGAACTTTGACATCCTCGCAGTTTCTGTTATCTTCCTGCCACCAGGAAGCAAGAACAGAGGGGATGCAGCTGTCCCCTGTTAATTTGGCCACAGCCATAAATCTTCTCCACTTCCTTTGCAACTTCTAAATAAACCAGATTCTCTCTGCCAGCACAATCTCCCTCTTCTTCACTGTGTTAGCCCATTTTCCTCTTGGGAAAAGTAAAATAAACTTCTTCCTGCCCTAATCTTTGGAGACATCTTTCTCAAAACTTGGTCCTCTAGTTCACAGCCCAACAGACTGATTACTCAATATCTCAGTGAAGTTCAGATGTTTTTAAACTTGTCTCTTTGGAGGAGGGGAAATGAGGAGTACAGGTAATTCTGTTTAAAGGTGACAAATGGTACTAGAGAGGACAAATGGATGGGGCAAACAGATTGATTTGTAAATGATTTTCTTTCCAAATTAAAATGATTTGGGCCAGGTCTGGTTGCATTCTTGATTTCCTTTCTTGCCATACATATATTGACAAAACAGGGAGAGGAAGGGAAGCCCATTGTTGTTTTGGTTTATGCAGATAGAGGGCAAGCCTCTTCCAAGGACTTGTTAAGGTCTAAGAACTTTTAAATTAAAATATTATTTAAAATATTCTTTATACTAAGGAGTCATATTTTGGGGCAACATTTCCTGATCTCCTTTACCATATAATCCTAATGACTACAATTCATTTTTCAAATCTTGTTTCCCATTTCTTTTGAAGGAGCTCAGGAAATTTCACCCCAAAATATGACTTCTTAGTAGAAAGAGTATTTTGAATTAAAGGCCCTTAGTGATCAACAGGCCTCGGAAGGGGCTTTCCCTCTATCTTGACAAGAAAACCAGATCCATCAAAAGACCAATCCCTTTCCTTTCCTGTTATCTCAATATATTATAGGAAAGAAGATCAGGCCTGAGTCATTTTAAATATAATACCTGCCTCTTAGGTTAATCTGCAAAGAGAATCATTTACAAGTCAATCTGTTTCCCCCTATCCTTTCACTCTCCCAAATGTCTATTTATCCTCCCTAATTACCATTTTTTGTCCCTAAACATAATTACCTATATTCCTCACATCCCCTTCCCCTCTAAAAGCTTCTGGACCCCATTGGGATATTGGGTATTGACTCCGGTGTGTGCACACAGTAAATAAACCTATTTCTCTCATCAGTCTGCTTTAGAGTTGATCTAAACCCCCACACTTTCTTGTACTTACTTCCTTATAGCCTCTTGTTCCCCCAGGTTCTATGTACTTTCTTTATAGCCCCTCTCTGTAAGGAACACCTTTGGTAGTTGTTAGAATTAGGTTCAATTCTGAGTGACAGAAAACCAGTGGATCGTACCTGTTGAGTTTTCACCAGAGCCCTCTGTGACCTGCTCATCTTCTCCCACAGCTTCTATGCCCACAGATAGCCCAGGCAACTGTTAGCTGAACTGGTGAGAAAGCATGAAAGTCCAATTCTCTGTCTGGAATCAGGGTGTCCACCTAACTAAGTGATTGAGGCAAAAATCTCTTTATTTTAATAAAATTAAAATATTTTAATTTTATTATGAAAATAATCTTAATAAACCTTTAGGCTGAGGTTTATTAAGCCAAAGTTGAGAAAGTGCCTGGGAAAATCACAAACCACAGATAAGTGTGCTGTTTTTGTGAAGGGCAAGTTGGATCCTTCAGCATTTTAAAGGCATACAGACAGAAGCACAAAAGGGGAGTTGATGAGACAAAGTGCTTACATTCTTGTGAGGCCCAAGAAGCCTACATTTTACAAGAAATAAGGGGAATTTGAAGGGAAAAAGGGACTGGAGGAAGTATCAAGTATGTGGATGTCCCTGTGTAGATGGAAGAATGTCCAATTTTGTGTCCTTAGTTTTGTTACTGGTGAAGATAAACCTGTAATTCATTATTAGTGTGGAATCAAAAAGACTTTAGTACTAGGCGCTGGGATGTAGTTACAATTTGCATATCCTTGTTTATGGGAGATCAGCAAAAAATTTACTTAATGAATCGTCTGTGGGGCCAGCTCTCCACTGGTGCCTGAGGCCTTCATCTTCTCTTTTGCATAAGGAGTTGTGGGGAGGTGGCCCTGAGATTTTGATTTTCTTTTTACAAGGGCAAACTCTGATGTGTAATTCACACTCCAGAGCTGCCCTTGGGGATCAGGCTGGGGCTGGGACTTTGCTGAAAGCATACCCTTGCTTGTCCTCCTTCCCCTGTTGTGCTTGGCACACTCCCTGACTGGTTTCTCTTGGGAGCATTTGTTTAACAAATCACTTGCACAAAAGCCTCATCTCAGATCTGCTTCTGGAAACCTAGCCTAGGACACTTATGTAAGGGCAGCTTAGAAAGATGTTAACATTGCTGCCCCCCCATTCTCTTCTTTTTTATTATTATTTTTTTCTAATTTATTTATTTATTTTTTATTAAGTCATTTGTACATAGATCATGAATACATTTATGCCATTATGGGATTCAATGTGTTGATTATTTGTACAAATTGGAGTGCTTACATCCTACTAATCAACATAGACTTCACCTCATTTACCCAATTACAGCCTTAAGACATTTGTGTTCTACACCTGATAGATCCAACTTGTACTTGCAATGTACTCCATAGGTGTGGTCCCCCTACTAACTCTCCCTCTATCGACCCACTCCCCTCCCTTTTCCTCTCCCTCCCCTTCCCTCCTTCATCCTAGGCTATAGTTGCATTTTTCATATGCAAGTGTGAGTGATTATAAATTAGTTTCACAGTAGTACTGAGTACATTGGATATATTTTTTTCCATTCCTGAGATACTTTACTAAGAAGAATATTTTTCAGCTCCATCCATGTAAACATAAAAGAGGTAAAGTCTCCATTTTTTCCAATGCTGCATAATATTCCATAGTATATATATACCACAATTTATTAATCCATTCATGGGTCAATGGGCACTTGGGCTTCTTCCATGATTTGGCAATTATGAATTGAGCTGCAATGAACAATCTGGTGCAAATATCTTTATTGCCAAATGATTTTTGGTCCTTTGGATATATACCTAGAAGAGGAATTGCAGGGTCAAATGGCAGGTCTACATTTACATCCCTGAGTGTTCTCCAAACTTCCTTCCAAAAGGAACGTACTAGCTTGCATTCCCACCAGCAGTGCAGAAGTGTTCCCTTTTTTCCAGATCCATGCCAATATCTGTTGTTTTGAGATTTTGTGATGTGGGCTACTCTTACTGGAATTGGATGGTATCTCAAAGTGGTTTTGGTTTGCATTTCTCTGATGATTAAAGATGGTGAGCATTTTTTCATGTGTTTGTAGACCATGTGCCTATCTTCTTCAGAAAAGATTCTGTTCATGTCTCTTTCCCACTATGAAATGAGATCACTTGTTTTTTCTTAGTAATAAGTTTGAGTTCTTTGTGGATTCTGGTTATTAGACCTTTGTCAGAAATATAACTTTCAAAAATCCTCTTCCATTCTGAGGGCTGTCTATTTGCTTTACTTAGTGTGTTCTTGGCAGTGCAGAAGCTTTTTAATTTGATCAGATCCCAGTAATGTATTTTTGATGTTGCTTCAATTGCCTGGGGTGTCCTCCTCATAAAGTATTCTCCCAGGCCAATTTTTTCAAGCGTTTCCCCTATAGTCTCTCAAGAATTTTTATAGTTTCATGTCTTAAGTTTAAGTCCTTTAGCCAGTGAGTCAATTTTTGTTAGAGGAGAAAGGTGTGGGTCCAGTTTCAGTCTTCTACAGGTCTCCAGCCAATTCACCCAGCACCATTTGTTGAATAGGGAATCTTTCCCTCGATTTATATTTTTGATAGGCTTATCAAAAATCAAATGATGATAAGTGTCTGGGTTCATCTCTTGGTCTTCAATTCTGTTCCATATATCTCCCACTCTATTTTTGTGCCAATACCATGCTGTTTTGATCACTATCAATTTATAGTATAGTCTGAAGTCTGGAAGCGTGATTCCCCCTGATTTGTTTTTATTTCTGAGTAATGTCTTGGCTATTTGAGGTTTTTTTCTGTTTCCATATAAAACAAAGTACTAATTTTTCCAAGTCTTTAAAGTATGACAAAGGTGCTTTAATAGGAATCACATTAAGTCTGTAGATTGCTTTAGGTAGTATAGACATTTTAACAAAGTTGATTCTTCCCAGCCATGAGCATGGTATATTTTTCCATTTGTTAATATCTTCAGCTATTTCTTTTCTCAGAGTTTCATAGTTCTCTTTATAGTGATCTTTCACGTCCTTAGTTAGATACACTCCCAGATATTTCATCTTCTTTGTCACTATTGTAAAGGGAATAGAGTCCTTGATTGTTTTTTCCCCTTGACTATTGTTGGTATATATAAAGGCTACAGATTTGTGAGTGTTAATTTTGTATCCTGAGACGATGCTGTATTCCTTGATCACTTCTAGGAGTTTTGTAATTGATTCCCTGGGGTTTTCCAGGTATATAATCATATCATCTGTGAAGAGTGACAGTTTGATCTCCTCTGGTCCTATTTGGATCGTCTTGATTGCCTTCTCTTGCCTGATTGCAGTGGCTAAGACTTCCATTACAATGTTAAAAAGCAGTGGAGATAGTGGGCATCCTTGCCTGATTCCTGATCTGAGTGGAAATGATTTCAGTTTTACTCCATTCAATATGATATTGGCTGTGGGTTTGCTGTAGATGGCCTCTATCAGTTTAAGACATGTTCCTTCTATACTTCTTTTCTTTCTTTCTTTTTTTTTTTTTGAGACAGAGCTTCAAGCTGTCACCCTGGATAGAGTGCTATGGCATCACAGCTCACAGCAAACTCCAACTCCTGGGCTCAAGCAATTCTCCTGCCTCTGCCTCCCAAGTAGCTGGGACCACGGGCACCCGCCGCAATGTCCGGCCATTTTTTGGTTGCAGCCATCATTGTTGTTTGGCGGGCCCAGGCTGGATTCGAACCCGCCAGCTCAGGTGTACATGGCTGGCTCCTTAGCCCGTTGAGCCAGAGGCACCGAGCCGAAAAATAATTCTTTAGGTGCCTGTTTGAAAGCAACAGCTTCAGCAAATTACTGGCCTTGATTCAAGGCCAATATTCAGCCTTTCTATGCCTCAGTTTTCCTTATCTGCAAAATGGAGATTATGATAGAACCTACTCATTTGATTACTGTGAGATTTAAATGAGATAATCTAGTTAAAGTGCTTAGCCTAGCTCCTAGCTCCTAGTGCAGAGGATGTGTTTAATAAATAGAGCTATTACTGTTAGAAAGTAACTCTCTCAGTGGAGAGATAATTTGCCTAGAGTCACAGAGCTAGTTAGTGACAAAAAAAGAGAGCAGAGGCTAGTTCCTACATACTGTCCTTTTGTTGTAAATGAACCACAACTTAATTAGGTTTTGAAACATAGATGATTTAGCTAAAAGAGAGAATGAGGGCTAGTTAATGGGCTGTCCACAATCTATCAAGGTTATTTTCTAGGAACCAAGTGTTTCACAAATACATACACAGAAAGCATACATAAATCAGATTCCTTCAGAATGTTCTTGTATTCCTCCTGTGTGTGAGACTGCCTCACAAAAGACTTCTAACGTGATTCGTTTGGGATTTGAGTAACCCCTTATGCAGGAAAAGACACACAGGCTTACAACACATTGGCTCTTAGTCTTGGTTAATGCCATAGAGAGGGCCCAGTGTAGACAGTTGTGGCAGGACAGAAATGGATGCAGAGATTCAAGAACCAGAGTAAAACCTGCATATTTGAGACTAGCCTGTGCCTGGTTTTATACACACTCTGTAGCTATTTTGAGTTACCAGGACTTGCCACTCTTGGCCTCAATTAAGAAAGCGTTCTTCTGGTCACGTGTTGTGACCAGGAGAGCAGTAACCCTACAATCAGTTACCAAAGCATCCCTGGATAATAGGACAGGCTCTATCACAATGCGTTAAGGCTGGATGAATTCGAGCCATCAAGACTTGAACAATACTGAAACTTTAAACAAGACGGAGTTGAACCTGAGTCTTCAGCCTGTTTCCGTTTAGCTGTCTTCTGCTAGCAGTATTTGTTGTTCTGGGCCTTTTAAAGTCATTGCACTTGGATTCCAGTCAATTCCAGTGAGCACAAGTTGACCCAAAATCTTTATTGGGCTCTTGCGGCACCATCTTCCTGACTTTTCTTGGAATAAAAGTCGAGCCTCGCTGGGTTTAGAAACTGCTTTTCTGGTTAATGAGGACTGCACAGTTTTATTCCTAATTACAGTAGTCCCTTTTATAATGTCATGTTTCTAGAAGAGATTGGAACATTTGCATCCTTAAACGCCAAGCCAGCAAAACAGTTGTAGCATATATTAAACTCTAAGCAATTATAATATTCTATTTATTTCTTTCAGACCAGCAGAGAGATTTCCACATGAACTATCTGCAGATTCCCAGAGAGTAACACAGGAGGACAATCCAGTCCAGGGTGTATGAGACAGGACTTGTGAGGATGTGTCTATTAACACAGATCATGATGAAAGCCAAGGACAGTGATTTTCCTTCTTTTTTTTTTTTTTGGAGACAGAGTTTCATTATGTCACCCTGGGTAGAGTGCTGTGGCGTCACAGCTCACAGCAACGTCCAACTCCTGGGCTTAGGTGATTCTCTTGCCTTAGCCTCCCAAGTAGTTGGGATTATAGGCGCCCACCATAACACTCGGCTATTTTAGGACAGTGATTTTCCTTTTTTTGAGACAGAGCCTCAAGCTGTCACCCTGGATAGAGTGCCATGGCATCACAGCTCACAGCAACCTCCAGTTCCTGGGCTCAAGTGAGTCTCCTGCCTCCACCTCCCAAGTAGCTGGGACTACAGGTGCCCACCACAATGCCCGGCCATTTTTTGGTTGTAGCCGTCATTGTTGTTTGGCGGCCGGGGCTGGATTCGAACCCACCAGCTCAGGTGTACATGGCTGGTACCGTTGAGCCACAGGCGCCGAGCCTAGGACAGTGATTTTCAATGGGTGTGCCATGGCACAGGATCCTAGGTGTGCCGTGAAAATGTTTAAAGTTTATTAACTAAATTATTTTCAAAGAAAATTCAAAGCACAGTCAGCATATTCTTTTTTTTTACTCTTTTATTTGGTCAACATAATTTAAGTGTGCCTACGCAAGTGTAACTATAGGTTCAAGTGTGCCATGAGAGAAAAAAGGTTGAAAAACACTGGCCTAGGAGATACCTTTCTCAGATCTCCCAGCTTGAGGAATCTGTTCGTCCCTCTCCTTTCCTAAAGATTAAGGTCACCTTTTCCTGCTTCTCTGTGAAATGTGAAGAATTTAAAACTCACCCCAGTTGAGAGGCCTTGCTTACATCGTACAAAAGTGTGGATTTTAGCAATTTATATGGGTGTTGATACAGACTTTACAAAGTATATTATCCAGCAATTCTTCTTTGTTAATTTCTGAATCTTTTCTGGGAGGTTCTTAGTTGTCCACCTCCCTGCATTGACTAGCTCCGTAAGTTGATCTAATTGTCATAGGCCAGACCCCCACCACATGTATGTATCTAGACAGTCGGCCCCGTTCCTTACATTGACCGGTTTGTTACAGTCCCTTGGTCGACTTAGAGAGGTTCTCCTGTATTTAGTTTGTGTCCCTGTAGATGATTCTTCTCTGTTTTGATTCACTTCAGTTGCTTCATCCTTAAAACCAGGAGGAGTTTGTAATCACATTTCTCCTTTAGCAAATACGACAGCTACTACCTGCCGTCTCAACAATGGTGATGAAAGATAGAATGAGCTATCCTCCTCCCAGGATGGGTCACCTTCCATGTTGATTCAGGCACGACTCACTTGTAGGAAGAGGCCAGCATGGTATTTTGGAATCTGGCTTGATGTCCAGCATTGCTGCATATGTCACCTTTGAGTTTCAGCTTCCTCCTCTGGGAAATGTGGTAATAGAGCCAATCACTTAGGTCTCTCGGAAGATCCTGAGAATAACACACATGGAGCACTGAGCTTGCTGCTCAAGGAAGTGCTTGCTACATGTTAGCTGTCTTTCCCTTTGCCTCCAAGGTGGTCAAATATATCACTCAAGAGTCTGCTCGCAAAAGAAAATTTGCAATGGAAACCTCAGAAATTGTTAACCAGAGAACATGTTCTTTGGTAATTAATTGGGGAAAACTGGATAAAATTCTAAATATGAAGCTTGTTTCAAGTGATTAACCTTAAACCTGTGAAGCAACAGGCAGCAGGAGTGGCCTACATAAGGAACATGTGATCAAGCAGGAGATTAACATTTGTTTATTACCCCCAGGGAACAATACCAGGCTATCATTAGTATACAGATGCTTCTTTTGAAGAGCTGGGCTGGGTGACATCAGACCCCAAAGGAGGTATGCGGTGGGTTTTAGCAATAGCATCCTAAGAAGGGGCACAGAGTAATAAAAAGAATATTAGGCTCGGCACCTGTGGCTCAACGGGCTAAGGCACCAGCAACGTACACCTGAGCTGGCGGGTTCAAATCCAGCCCAGGCCCGCCAAACAACACTGACGGCTGCAACCAAAAAACGGCCGGGCGTTGTGGTGGGCACCTGTAGTCCCAGTTACTTGGGAGGCGGAGGCAGGAGACTCGCTTGAGCCCAGGAGTTTGAGGTTGCTGTGAACTGTGATGCCACGGCACTCTATCCAGGGTGACAGCTTGAGGCTCTGTCTCAAAAAAAAAAAGAATATTGGTCTTTGACTCCAAATCCTGTTACCTATTAGCTAATTGAACATCTCTTGAACCCAGATTTTCTTTTTAATCTGTAAAATGGGAAAGGGAATTTATAATTGCTTCGTAGGACTATTTAAAGCAGAGATTCTCAAACTTCAGTGAGCACAAAGCCCCTGAAGATTTTGTTTAAATGCAGTCTGGTTCAGGAGGCTTGGGCAGAGCCTGAGGGTCTGCACTGCTAGCAGCTCCCAGGAGATGCCGTACTGCTGTGTGAGGGTCACACTTGCAAGAGCAGGGCGTTGGGGAGTGTGTGAGATACTACACATGGAAAGAGACTTGTAAACTCCCAGGTACTGCAGGTAGCGGGTAGCACCATGGTAGCAGCGGTATTCACATAAGATGTTGTACTTTCACATCTTCTCTGATAGGTAACACTAATGATTTTCATATCCTGCTATTCTACATTGTTCTTTTCTGTGATTCTAACAGTACCCACATCAATAATTAATTTTAGTATGGTTAAAATGGAGCCTGTGGCATGCACCATGTCACCTATAACATAGACATTGGAAGGAAGAAAAGGAAAGGAGAAAGGATAGAAATACCTTGCATTTTGGCTCGGCGCCTGTGGCTCAATGGGCTAAGGCGCCAGCCACGTACACTTGAGCTGGCGGGTTCGAATCCAACCCGGGCCGCCAAACAACAATGACAGCTGCAACCAAAAAATGGCTGGGCATTGTGGCGGGTGCCTGTAGTCCCAGCTACTTGGGAGGCAGAGGCAGGAGACTGACTCGAGCCCCAGGAATTGGAGGTTCTATCCAGGGTGACAGCTTGAGGCTCTGTCCAAAAAAAAAGAAAAGGAAATACCTTGCATTTTATGGGTAAAGGTGGATGTCTCCTTTTTTTTTTTTTTTTTTTGAGACAGAGCCTCAAGCTGTCCCCCTGGGTAGAATGCTGTGGTACCCCAGCTCACATCAACCTCCAACTCCTGGGCTTAGGCGATTCTCCTGCCTCAGCCTCCCAAGTAGCTGGGACTACAGGCATGCCCATCACAATGCCCGGCTATTTTTTGGTTGCAGCCATCGTTGTTTGGCGGGCCCAGGCTGGATTTGAACTCGCCAGCTCAGGTGTACGTGGCTGGAGCCTTAGCCGCTTGAGCCACAAGCGCTGAGCCTCTCCTTTTTTTTAAAACAGAGTCTTACTTTGTCACCCTGGGCAAAGTGCTGTGGCATCATAGCTCACAGCAACCTCAAACTCTTGGACTCAAGTGATCCTCTTGTCTAAGTTTCCCAAATAGCTGGGATTACAAGTGCCCACCACAACACCCAGCTAATTTTAGAGATGGGGTCTCACTGTAGCTTAGGCTGGTCTCAAACTCCTAAGATCAGACAAGCCACCCACTCTCTTTGGCCTCCCAGGGTGGTAGGATTATAGGCCTGAGCCACAGAGCCCAGCCAGATGTGTCCTCTTAGGGTTAAGGGACATGATCAAAGAGTGTAGGCAGCCTGTGGCATTGAGTATTTGAGAATGATGGTAAGTGGAGATAGATCAGTTAAAGGTATTCACATAGATGATGGGAGAATTGAAGGATGATCCTGTGAATAGACTGCCTTGATAAATTTCCAGAAACTATTTGTGATGCCTCCTCTGGCTATATCTACTCATAAACCTCTGGAAGAGAGACATAAACATGAAGAAATTATTTTTGTCAAAAACATTGTTTTTCCATTTGATCCAAGACCCTGGATCTTTCCTCTAAGTGAACAGCATCATTCATTGAACTCTCACTGTGTGCTCAGTGTGATACCAACTACAGTTCCTCTTTCCGTGGAACCTGGCCTTGTGGCTGTGCCACCCCTGCACAGTCAAACTCGTTATCAGGACATAAGAGCAGGGCTGCTTTGCCCTCTCATCATTTTGGCAAGCTGGCTTTACCTTCTTTTTTTTTGAGACAGAGCCTCAAGCTGTCACCCTGGATAGAGTGCCGTAGCATCACAGCTCACAGCAACCTCCAATTCCTGGGCTCAAGCGAGTTTCCTGCCTCCGCCTCCCAAGTAGCTGGGACTACAGGCGCCCGCCACAATGCCCGGCCATTTTTTGGTTGCAGCCATCATTGTTCTTTGGCAGGCCCAGGCTGGATTCGAACCCGCCAGCTCAGGTGTACGTGGCTGGTGCCTTAGCCCATTGAGCCACAGGCGCTGAGCCTGGCTTTACCTTCTAAGTCTAAAAAGACTTCAGAGGTAATTCTGAGTTTACTTTCCGCTGATATTTGGCCTAACAGAAAAAAAGACAAGCATTGAAAGATAAAGCCCCTTCAGGATTCTTCGTTCAAGTGATACTTCACCACATCACCCAGTCTCAAATAGCACCTCTTTCCCTTTCTGTCCCCGTGGCCCTCACTCCTGCTCATGTTCTCCCTAACGCTTATCACCATATCAGGCACTCTGGAGTTTTCTTACTTATTTTGTTACCATCTGTCTTCTCTCCTCAGACACAAGCTCACACCGTGAGGATTTTTGTCACTTCGTCCACTGCTGTATCCCAGCAACCAGAATTGCATTTGCACGTAGCAGGTGCTCAGTAAATATTTGTTAAAGGCATGAATAAATAGTGAGAATTTAGAGTAGGTAAATGCTTAGCAATATTTTCTTAAAGATCTTTAGAGAAGGGACTGTGTAGTTTCATACACATAAAGGGTATTCCTGGAAATCACAACTGATTTCTCATCATTTAATTCCTTTTCTCCCAAAGAAATAATTTTCTGGTTTCTACAAAAGACGGGGCCTGATGTTTCCCAAGACTAAAGGAACACTTATTGAATAGCAAGCATGAATAGGACATCTTTGTTCTGTGCCCTTCCAAAAGCAAGGTGTTTATGGAGCCATCAAGAGGGTTCCCCGGAGAATGACCTACCTGAGAGCTTCCAGGAGTCTGTGGAGTGGTGCCGAGCAGGGAACTAGGTGACTGGGAACTCCAGGAACAGACTTAGGGCAGATGGCTAATCCTACTGCAAGCGCTCAAGGACAGCGCCTCGGATGGGTCCTAATCTATTGTCCACAGACATCCTAGATCACGGGGAAGCCTGCAGCATCTGATGAGGCAGAGGAGTGTGGTACGAAAGGTCAGTTCCTAACTCAGGGTTTCCTAGGGTTGTGCCATTTGAGTCCCAATCAATCCCCAGTCAAGACAGTGCCTCCCGCCCCTGGTAGACCCCCTATAAGGGGATTCCTCAGGCCTGCAGTTTAACTCCAATGTTACTCGAAAACTATTGAGATTACCACATTTACTGTCTCAGCCCTTCACAGGCGGCCTCGATGGTATCTAAGGGAGCAAAGCGTCACAGTGACCTGACACTGGAAATGGTCTGGTGAGAGCTGAGCTCCAGCCTGTGAATCCTATTTTCTGTCTTCATGCAGTTTTAAGATTTAGCCCAATTTCAGACCATCCCCTACCCAGGCTTGAAAATGGCTTTATTTCATACTTTGCGGCAGGAGGTAAGTGGGTTTCTATGTGAAAGTGATGGTGCCAAAGACATTTATGAACATTAAAAAATGTCTGAACGTGGCTTAAAGCCACTCAGCCTATTTCTCATCCCGCTCCGTGCCTTGTGGAGCGTATGCAAGTTCAGAGCCCTCTTTGAAATCAGTAGCAGTTATGAGCTTGGAGCAACTCTGTGGGGCACTGAGCAATATAATAAATGAACCCCTTTGAAGACCAACCATTGTAGCTGGGCTCTTTTTGTGCTATCCAGGTTCAGACTTCTCGGGGTGTTCTGTGGAGGTGGGAGTGGCCCACTAACACACCACCCTCTGGTTTTCAATTTTGGTCATGGAAGATGGGAGGGGTTTGCAAAAGTAAATCCTCTTATTTCCTTAAAGATTGATCTAAACTCTTTTGCTAGCCTTTTGCTATAAGCATCTGTGATAAACCTTCCCATGCCCACATACCTTCAGATTAAAGAAAACAAAAGCTGCCTTTCATCAGCATTTACTATATAGTAACAATAACAATAAGAAAAACAAAACAGAAACAAAGCTATTGTCTGCCAGCAGCCGAAGCAGACTTATTTGCATATCAGAGATTTTTCAGATTACTTAGTTAAAAGCAGAGAACATAATCTGAGATTGTTTTTTTTGAGTCAGAGTCTCAAGCTGTCACCCAGAGTAGAGCGCTATGGCGTCACAGCTCACAGCAACCTCAAACTCTTGGGCTCAGGTGATTCTCTTGCCTCAGCCTCCCAAGTAGCTGGGACTACAGGAGCCCACCACAACAGCTGCCTACTTTTTTTTTTTTTTTGGCAGAGACAAAGTCTAACTTTATTGCCCTCGGTAGAGTGCTGTGGCGTCACAGCTCACAGCAACCTCCAACTCCTGGGCTTAGGCGATTCTCTTGCCTCAGCCTCCTGAGTAACTGGGACTACAGGCGCCCACCACAATGCCCGGCTATTTTGTATTACACTTTTGGACGGGGCTGGGCCTGAACCCACCACCCTCCGCATATGGGTCTGGTGTCTTAACCACTGAGCCACAGGTGCTGCCCCCGGCTATTTTTTTTATTGCAGTTGTCATTGTAGTTTAGCTGACCCTGGCTGGGTTCGCACCCATGAACCTCAGTGTTTGTGGCCAGTGCCCTACCCTATGGGCACCACCATCTGAGATTTTTTTTTTTTTAATTTCTTCTGTGACATTATAAGCAACATTGGTATTCTGATACCAAGATTAGATTTCTTGAATATTCTTAAAAGAGAATTGAAGTTTTTTGTTTTGACTTTTGACTAAATATTCCTAAATGGCTGATATACCTTCAGTAAGGTAAGTATGTTCAGGTTGCCTTTACATATATTTAAGAAGAGGGTGGTTCATGGTGGCCGACTCTTCTAGTCCTGCCAGCCTCTTCACTTGGAAGAACCAGAGCAATGTAAAGTCACACTTTGAGGAAATCATCCAAAAGGCAATTCAACAGAGACGTGACAGGGGACACCAACAGTGGGGAGAAGGAAGAGAGGCAGCCCTCCTGGCCAGGATCTGGAGGGAGCTAGGAGTAACTTCCGGTGCTGGGAAGGGGTGAGTGACAGACTTCCAGCTGTCCTCATCCCCACACTGGATTCATCCAAGCCTGGCCCCAGGAGAACTCCTTGATCTGTTCAATTCCTGAAACTAACACAGGGAGCTGTTGGGGGACTGTGGGATGGAACAGCTCAAGGGAAGAGTTCACACTGGTTCCACACTGTTTCTGAGATCCAAGCAGCTATAGTAAGTACCATTTTCTTTTTCTTTTCTTTTCTTTTTTTTTTTTGAGACAGAGTTGTACTATGTCACCCTTGGTAGAGTGCTATGGCGTCACAGCTCACAGCAACCTCAAACTCTTGGGCTTAAGAGATTCTCTGGCCTCAGCCTTCTAAGTAGCTGGGATACAGGTGCCCGCCACAACAGGTGCCCGCCACAACACCCGGCTATTTTTGTTGTTTTTGTTGTAATTATAATTGTTGTGTGGCAGGCCCATGCTGGGCTCGAACCCGCCTGTTCCAGTGTATGTGGCTTGTGCCCTAGCAGCTGAGCTATAGGTGCCGAGCCATAAGGTACCATTTTCAAATCTAGCCTCTGGCAAACTGCACGCTGTTCTGTTCCTGAACCCAGAAGCACCAGAACTGGGACATTGGGGCAACTCAATCTGTCACTGCTGGAACAGAGATATGAGCTGGGAATCATCCTACAACCTGGGCTAGGAAGTGAGCAAGGCCTGGGTGGCAGGAGTGGATGCAAAGAAGTGAGTACTGTACTGCCAGTATCTGAGACAGGGACATGAATGAGGTGTGAGTTGCCACTGGAACTTGCTTGTGAGCTGGGAATGGGCTCCTGCAGCCAGGGTTAGGGGTGAGCCCCAATGGGACTACAGTGTGAAAGGGAAGTATGTTCCCCATGCACCAGCCCAGGCTGTGGTCACCAAGGAAAGCCCACTCTCTCTAGTGGTGTGGCCTCAGTACATGCAGATGGTGCTGCCCCTCACTTGAGCTTTCTGCTTGGGGACTGAGGATTGCCTTGCTCTTTTCCACCATAGCTGGTACCTTCTCTTACCATTGGGTGGCCTAAGGATAAGCCCGACCAAGCTGGCTTTGCCCTCTCTCTAAGACTTCAGGAGCCTGAAGTCTTGGGGATTAACCAACCCAATCTATCACCTTGGTGACCTAAGCACTCCTTTTAGGATTCTGAAGTTGGACCTAAACTCCTAGCCACTACTAACCACCTCGGGTAGTACCTACCTGCAAGTGCCACTTGTGGACATGGAGACTGGCCTTCTCAGTTCATTGCAGCAACAGACACCATTAACACATACTGCTCAGAACCCAGAGAATCTTTCTATCACTGCTATTTCCATTACCCATACTATGCCTGCTGCTTAAGGACCTGAGAACCTGCCCAGCCATCTGGTCTACCACTGCCACTACTGGCATCCAAGCAAGTCTGTTGGAGGCCCAAGATTCAACCTGCTGGTAACTGTAAACATAGATGCCAGCATAAATTGTCCTATGGCACAAAGATAGGCATGCTTGGCCCACTGCTGCTACCAATGGGACCTGACAGCTGGCCCACCTGGCATCTCAGTCCCCAGCATAATTTCATCACAGCCTTCACCAATTACCACATCCTAACCCACTAAAAAAAAAAATCATAGACACCATTAATGATCTTTATACTCAAAGAAATCATACAGAGATTATGCTCCAGTACACACCAAGAATCAAAGGAAAGGCACCCTATCCAACCAACACCACAGACATGTCATCAGGAAAAAGTCCTCCCCTATGAAAGTAAATCCAAAAATAGGAAGAAATGACTATTACCCCAGATAACAGGATGCAGGAAACATGAAAAATCAAGGAAATATGACACACCTAAAGAAACACAATAGTTCTCCAACAGTAGACCTTAATCAAAAGGAAATTTTCAAAATCCCAGGTAAAGAATTTGAAATATTGATCCTGAAAAACAATACAAATAAATCAGAAAAACAATTCAGGATATGAATGAGAAATTTACCAAAGAAATATATATTAATATATATATTGTTTTGTAGAGACAGAGTCTCACTTTATCGCCGTGGGTAGAGTGCTGTGGCGTCACACAGCTCACAGCAACCTCCAACTCCTGGGCTTAGCCGATTCTCTTGCCTCAGCCTCCCGAGTAGCTGGGACTACAGGCACCTGCCACAATGCCTGGCTATTGATGCAATTTGAACCCGCCACCCTCCATATATGGGGCCGGTTAAAAGTACTTTTTAATAAAACAATAGATGAAAATATCACAAGTCTAGCAAAAGATTTGTACGTTCATATATAGGAAGTGCAATGATCCCCATGCAGGAAAAAATGTACATTATAATCAAACTGTCTACTGTCAAATGTAATGAGCAAATCTTAAAAGCAGCAATTGAAAAGCATCTAATAATCTCTAAAGGAAACCCCATCACACTAACAGTGGTTTTCTTGGCAGAAATGTTACAAGCCAAAAGGGAATGAGATGATATAGTGAAAGAGCTGAAAGAAAAAACAAAAAAACAAACTAACCAACAAAAAAACCCTGCCACCCAAGAGTACTGTATCTAGCAAAATTATCCTTTAAAAATGAAGGCAAAATAAAGTCATCTCAGACAAACAAATGCTAAGGGAACATAACATGCTCATGGATGGGAAAAATTAATATTTTTAAAATGATCATATTGCCCACAGAAATCTACAGAGTCAATGCAACCTTTGTCAAAATACCAATGTAAGTCTTCTCAGAATTAGAAAAACAATCCTAAATTTCACATGGAACAAAAAGATCTAGGATAGCCAAAACAATCTTCAACAAAATGAACAAAGTAGGAGGCATAATATTACCAGATTTCAAAATATATTACAAGACTATAGTAGCCACAACAGCAAAATTTTGGTACAAAATAGACACATAGACCAATGAAACAGAGTGGAGAACCCAGAAATAAAGCCATATATACACAGCCAACTGATCTTGACAAAGCTGACAAGAACTCACGTTGGGGAAAGAACATCTTCTTCAATAAATGGTGCTGGAAATGAAACAAGACCCCTATCTCTCCCCACATACAAAAAACAACTCATCCCAGGAATTGGAGGTTGCTGTGAGCTGTGAGGCCATGGCACTCTATCCAGGTGACAGCTTGAGGCTCTTTCTCAAAAAAAAAAAAAAAAGAAAGAAAGAAAAAAACAACTCATAATGGATTAAAGACTTAAATGTAAGACCTTGAACTATAAAAGACCCTGAACTATAAAAATACTAGAAGAAGGATGGTGCCTGTGGCTCAGTGAGTAGGGTGCTGGCCCCATATACTGAGGGTGGTGGGTTCAAACCCGGCTCCAGCCAAACTGCAACCAAAAAATAGCGGCACATTGTGGCCTATAGTCCCAGCTACTTGGGAGGCTGAGACAAGAGAATCATCTAAACCCAAGAGCTGGAGATTGCTATGAGCTGTGATATTACAGCACTCTACTGATGGTGACAAAGTGAGACTCTGTCTCTAAAAAAAAAAAAAAAAAATTCTAGAAGAAAATCTAGGCTCGGCTCCCATAGCACAGTGGGTACGGTGCTGCCCACATATGTTGAGGCTGGCAGGTTCAAATTCAGCCCAGGCCATCTAAACAACAATGACAACTGCAAAAATAAATAGCCAGGCATTGTGGTGTGTGCTTAGTCCCACCTACTTGGGAGACTGAGGTAAGAGAAATGCTTAAGCTCAAGAGTTTGAGGTTGCTGTGAGCTGTGACACCATGGCACTCTACTGAGGGTGACAGTGTTAGACTGTCTCAAAAAAGAAAAAAAAATGAAAATACAGGGAAAACTCTCTCAGACATTCATCTAGGCAAAGAATTTATGAGTAAGATGTTGAAATCACAAGCAACAAAACCATAAAAAGAAAAATGTAACTTAATTAAACTAAACAACTTCTATACAGCAAAAGAAAGAATTTATAGAGGGAAGAGATAACCTGTTGAATGGGAGAAAATATTTGCCAACTATTCATCTGACAGGAGACTAATCTCCAAAATATACAAGGAATTCAAAGAACTCAACCAGAAAAACCAAAAACAGATAATCCTATTAAAAATTGGACAAAGAGGCCAGGCATGGTGGCTCACTCCTGTGATCCTAGCATTTTGGGAGGACGAGGCGGGTGGATTACTTGAGCTCAGGAGTTCAAGCCCAGCCTGAACAAGAGCAAGACCCTGTCTCTAAAAAAAATAGTCTGGTGTTGTGGCGAGCACCTGTAGTCCTAGCTACTTGGTAGACTGAGGCAAAAGGATCGCTTGAGCCCAGGAGATTGAAGTTGCTGTGAGCTATGGCATTTTATAGAGGGTGATAGGTGAGACTCTATCTCAAACTATCCTCTCCCCCCAAATTGCTCAATATCACTAATGACCAGAAAAGATGCATATCAAAATTACAATGAGATATCATTTTACTTCAGTCAGAATAGCTATTATTTAAAATAACAGATGTTGGTGAGGACATACAAAGGGAACTTTTATACACTCTTAGTGGGAATGTAAACTAGTATAGCCACTATGGAAAACAGTATGGAGATTTCACAAAAAACTAAAAATAGAACGACGATTTGATCCAGAAATCCCAGTACTGGGTAGCTGCCCAAAGGAAAAAAATTGATATTTATCACAGTACTGTTCACAATAGCAAGATATGGAATAAGCCTAAGTGTCCACCAGTAGACGAGTGGATAAAGAGAATGTGGTATGTTACACAATAGAAAACTATTCACCCACAAAAAAGCATGAAATTTTGTCATTTGCTACAACATAAATGGACTCAGAGGCCATTATCTTAAGTGAAATAAGCCAGGCACAGAGAAACAAATATCACATATTTTCACTTACCTATGGGATTTAAACAACTTGAACACATTGAGGTAGGGAATGGAAAGACAGATAACGGAGACAGGGAAGGATGAGTACAGGGGAAGAAGGGAGGATGAAAGAAGTGGGTTAAAGGGCACAAACACTGTAAGATAGGAGGAATAAATTCAGTGTTTGATAACAGAGCGGGCTGACTGTGCCTAACACAACTGTACTGTACTCAACTGTGCGCCCCAGGTACCCTGACTTGATCATTGCACCTTATATACATGTAACAAAATTTCTCATGTACTCCATAAATTTACACAGATAAAAATATAAATAAACAGATATATTTAAGAAGACTGAATTATCTGGCCCAATATTTCAAGTACAAGTGTGAATGACTGCTTAAATGCTACCTTCTACACTGGATATAGACCCAACTAAGTTTTGCTGCATCCTTTTTTTACTTCTCACAATCATTCTGTGAGATCAATATTGTTAACCCTACTTAGCAGATAAAAGCACAGGGGCCAAGAGTTTCAATGGCAGAGAGCTGGTGTCAGAGCTAGTGTCTAAATCTCAGCCCTTTGACCCCCAAATCTAGCCCTCATTCCATCACAAAACTTTAGCTGCTTCTCAAGCTACCATAGTCCATTCCTTTTTGAAATTATAGTAACATGTAGTTTATTCACGGTAAGAAGTATTTGCGCAAAATCTGAGTCAGGGCTAAGTCCCTATAGGGGCTGATAAAGAATGATTGTAAGAAAATTCAATATCCAATGAAATGGACTTCAAGGAAACTTGCATTTCTAGATATATGTACATAGGTGAATAAGATAGCTCCAAGTTCTTTCAATAGTTTTTGAAACTATTCCTAATGCAGGGATAAAAATATAGTCATTGACTTGTATAAGATTTTCTTAAGTTTACTTTCTTTCTTTTTTTTTTTTGAGACAGAGCCTCAAGCTGTCACCCTGGGTAGGGTGCTGTGGCATCACAGCTCACAGCAACCTCCAATTCCTGGGCTCAAGCGAGTCTCCTGCCTCCGCCTCCCAAGTAGCTGGGACTACAGGCTCCCACCACAACGCCCTGCCATTTTTTGGTTGCAGCCGTCATTGTTGTTTGGCGGGCCCAGGTTGGATTCGAACCTGCAAGCTCAGGTGTACGTGGCTGGCGCCTTAGCCTGTTGAGCCACAGGTGCCAAGCCAAGTTTATTTTCTTATATTCTGCCTCATTTGAAAATGATGCTAAGTGGATTTCAGATAAATAAATGAAGTGTAGATAAAGAACAAATAGAAAAATAATATTAAGTGGAAAAAAAGAGATAAATTAATAAATGCAAAGGCATGCAACACTGAGGATGAAGGCAAAACAAAAACAACCCAAAAGGTATTAGTCGTAAGATAATGATGATAACTAATGTGTATCGAGGGCTTATGATTTGCCAGACGCAATGCTAACTACTTTTACATTGCTTATCTCATTTAATTCTCACTGCATCACCATGAAGTCAGTAGTAGTGTTTTTGCTATTTAATAGATAAAGAAATTGAGGCACAGAGATGTGAACAGGCTCAGAAGCAACCAGCTATTGTAATAGATGGCGGCGGGTGAATTGGAACCCAAGCATTCTGTTTCTATACCGTGTTTCTTACCACCTCTAGTTTTACACCAGGTAAGCACAAAAACACATCGTCATTACTCACAAAAATCCAATTGTTTCCTAGAAGTTGAATCTGGAGAAGGCTAGCGTCTCTCCTTCTGAATGTCCTCCACGATGCTAGCAATGCTGAACGGCTGATGACTGTTTCTTGTTGGGGCCTTCAGTACAAGCCAAGGCCCAATGCCAAAATGCAATTCAGTAAAAGTGAATAAGAGTAAAAAGGGCCAAAACAATATGGTTCAAGTATTTAGTTGGATAGTTCACCAGACCTTGAGATATAATCTAAACAATCTGGAGACTTCATGTGCTTCAGGTAATCCCCCGTGAGGCCTCCTTAGCTGTAAACATTCCTTGAGCAACTTCTCTGCTGGATGAAAAAGAAAAATTGCAGCCATGTAGCATGGAGACCATAAATCTGGAAAGAAACTCATCTCAGCTGTGTTTTCAGTGTTACTCAGCAGTCCTAGTACGTGTTTCTCCTATTTCCCTCAGTTGCTATTCCAAACTTCACCACTCCTCAGAGCCTTCAATCTTCTCTCTTCGGGCTGACTCTGCACCTCATTTAGAGACTGCAGCTACCAAGAGTGGCTTCTTTTCTTTCCCCGCCCACTCGCCCACAAGCCCACCGGCAGCTGCGGCCACTCTCCCCTTGTTCTCATTTCTAGCAAAAGACAATTTTCTTTGTCTCCAAAGGCTACTCCATCCACTGGGGCTATGGATAGTATTCTGCCTTGTCGCCATAGGAAATTTGGCTTTTCAGTGTTCTAACTTCAATACTCCATTGGTTCGTCTACATTAGCATAAAAATCAGTTCCTCCCTCTTATTTTAAAAAAGCAAACAAATAGTTTAGGAGGCTGAGGCAGGAGGGTCACTTGAGGCCAGGAGTTTAAGACCACCATGGGCAATATAGTGAGACCCCATCTCAAAAAATAAGCTGGCCTGGTGCATGTCTGTGGTCCCAACCTATTTAGGAGTCTGAAGTGGGAGGATTGCATGAGTCCTGGAGTTTGAGACTAGCCTAGGTGACACAGTAAGACTCACCTCTTCTTTAAAAAAAAAAAAAATTAATAAATAAATAAAAAGACAACCAAACAAAACCTCTTCAATGATCCATTTTTTCTTTTTTCCTTTCTTTTTTTTTTTGTGAGGCAGAGTCTCCCTATGTCACCCTCAGTAGAGTACTGTGACATCATAGCTCACAGCAACCTCAAACTTTTGGGCTTAAGCAATTCTCTTGCCTGAGCCTCCCAAGTAGCCCGGACTACAGGTGCCTGCCACAACACCTGGCTATTTTTTATTTTTTATTTTTTTTGAGACAGAGCCTCAAGCTGTCACCCTGGTTAGAGTGCTGTGGCATCACGGCTGACAGCAACCTCCAATTCCTGGGCTCAAGCGAGTCTCTTGCCTCTGCCTCCCAAATAGCTGGGACTACAGGCGTCTGACACAACGCCCAGCCATTTTTTGGTTACAGCCGTCATTGTTGTTTGGCAGGCCCGGGCTGGATTCGAACCCACCAGCTCAGGTGTACGTGGCTGGCGCCTTAGCCCGTTGAGCTATAGGCGCCGAGCCGGCTTCTAGAAATTCCATCTCCAATGACCCTTTTTCACTGTGGCCCTAGTACTCAAACGCAATAATTTAATTATGTTTCTTTCTTGCCTGCAGTTGATCTTTGGCATCTCGTGACTCACAGAATGCAATTTAAAATCTTTTATCTACATAGAAAACACCTATTCATGTTTCTTCTTCCTCTGGGAAGTTTTCCAGGACAAATTTAGGCGTGTTATTTTAATCTGCCACTCAACTTTTCTGGATCATCCGATTTAGTAACTCTCATTGTATTTTTGTGTTTGCGCGTCTCATTCTCCATTTGTTTAAATGCCTCGAGAGTGAGTCCTTTCCTTCTCAACTTGGTGTCCATAGCCATGTCATATAGTAGTTGACACTCACAAAATACTTAGTGAATAAAAAAAGTGTGTGTATATATATTAAAGTATATAATTGCCATGAGTGGAAAAATTTTCCTGGGGAGTCTCAAAGCATATCCTGCCAAAATTAAAGTTGAAATGGCTACTCAATTATAAACATAACTTTTTAGACACACTTAGGGACATATCCAGACCACAATTTATGCTCTAGTAAGAGTGTGTTACACCCCTGGGACATACATATATTTCTAAGAACTCCGTGTCATGGCGGTGATAGTATTTAATATCCTTGACCAGTAGGGTCCAACTCTCCCAGTGAACTAGCTGAAGTAAACATGGGAGGGAGAGGAGGTGAGATCTGTGTAAATATTCTTCTGAGACACTTACTTTATTTTATTTTATTTTATTTATTGCAATTTGGCCGGGGCCAGGTTTGAACCCGCCACCCTTGGTATATGGGGCCAGCACCCTACTCACTGAGCTACAGGCGCCACCCTGAGACACTTTCTTTTAAGGAGATGGGTTTCAATATTGCTCTCGCAGAATTTTCAGACATTCTTGTGCAATCCATCATGTGTGGAGACTAAGGATACACAAGCCTTTTTGAGCTGTGATAGCCTCTCTGCCTGTTGTCAGTGTGTGAGGACAGGGGGGACCTGTGGTGTTTTGTTTCCCAATGTGGTTTTTCATACTTGTTCCTCAAACTTTCTCTTTAATTTCTCTCACCCTGACGAGAGACCAATATTACATTATTTCCTCATAGTAACTATCTCTCCCTCTCAAGGGAAATATTATATACAGATTTGAATTCTTTTACTTGTATGTTGAGCAATCAAAAAATGTTAAGATTTACTTGAAAAGCTAAAGGATTATTTGTAGTTGCTGTTGTTTCACCAGAAGTGGGGAGGCAGATAACTTGGCAGTGACACCCATTTATGAGCTTTGTTTTCCCGTTGGACACTGAGGTTTGTATTTCAGAGAAAACATATCTCTAACCGAATCTAACTATTTAGTCTAATCTCTATGGAAATTCAACTTCCTCTCCCCCTCATTTGTTACTTCAGTCACTATATAATTAACACACTATTAGCAGTTTATTGACAAATATCTTCATCTTTGCCACATTCTTTAAAATCTTTTTTTTATTTTTTTGAGACAGAGCCTCAAGCTGTCCCCCTGGATAGAGTGCTGTGGCATCACAGCTCACAGTAACCTTCAATTCCTGGGCTCAAGCAAGTCTCCTGCCTCTGCCTCCCAAGTAGCTGGGACTACAGGCGCCCGCCACAACACCCGGCCGTTTTTTGGGTGCAGCCGTCATTGTTGTTTGGCGGGCCTGGGCTGGATTCGAACCCGCCAGCTCAGGTGTACGTGGCTGG
>CAUYRH010112279.1:0-22567 GCA_963574655.1 Perodicticus potto
CATCACAGCTCACAGCAACCTCCAATTCCTGGACTCAAGTGAGTCTCCTGCCTCCGCCTCCCAAGTAGCTGGGACTACAGGTGCCCGCCACAACGCCCGGCCATTTTTTGGTTGCAGCCATCATTGTTGTTTGGCGGGGCCCGGGCTGGATTTGAACCCGCCAGCTCAGGTGTACGTGGCTGGCGCCTTAGCCCATTGAGCCACAGGCGCCGAGCCTGTACTGAAGGCATTTATAGAGGTTGATATACATTCTAGGGAATTAAGTCTATGATAATATCCTGCCCCCTTTACAAAAAAAGTAAAGAATTTCTTCAAATGGGGCTTTGAACTTGTAAAATAGGGGTCAAGTTCCTGGTTTTGTGGTGCTTTGGGGTTGATATATATTGATTTTAGTAATAATTGAGAAAAGTATGGGTAACTTCAAAATTCTACTGGGGCCAGGCCATCTGCCAAGATCACATGATTCAGGAAATAAATCAGGGTCTATAATATATTAGAGGAATTCTCTATAAGTCATGGTTTGTTGAAGGTCATATCAGGTTAATACAGACGTCAGAGAAGGCTGACATCATAATCTGATTATAGGACCTTGTTATGGAGTGTTTCTGTATGGTTCAAACTCCTCAGTTGTTCGGATTATTTTACAGGTGCACCTGTTTCCACTTCGTGTCAAGTAGTTGGATGGAGTGGATTCTCAGGATGTCTAGGTCATGTCATTCCTCAGGAAGAACAGTGTGTGAGGGAAGAAGCCTTTAGCAGTCCAGGAATTGAATGCTCCGTTTCTAAGGCTACTCTTATCATTATTTAGTGTGTGTGGTGGGGAGAGAGGGTGCATTTTGGAGAAGCAAAATTTGGTCATTGGATATACTACATGTAGATAATCTAGATCTATGAATTTTATAGTAATACTGTCAGTCATCTCTTGTATTTAGATTTCAGAAGCAGGTCTTTATCTGAGGAAGAATGTGAGGTACCTAAGTTCATAGATAATAGGGTCACTGTAAACATGACTAGAGAAGAAGCTCAGCGCCTATAGCACAGTGGTTATGGCGCCAGCCACATACACCAAGGCTGGCGGGTTCGAACCTGGCCCTGGCCAGGTAAACAACAATGACAACTGCAACAAAAAGTAGCCAGGTGTTATGGCGGGCACCTATAGTCCCAGCTACTTGGGAGGCTGAGGCAAGAGAATTGCTTAACCCCAAGAGTTTGGGGTTGCTGACAGCTGTGACACCACAGCATTCTACCGTGGGCGACAAAATGAGACTATGTCTAAAAAAAAAAAAAAAAAAAAGATGACTGGAGAAGAAAAAACAGAACATAATTACCCTTGCTTAGAGCAACAATTACCTTCATTGGTGTCCTATTCATCCTTTATTCAGAAGTTATGTTAGAAATAAAGTTTAAAAAATAGAGAAATTAAGCTAAAGTACGTGACAAAAAAACCAAAATGGTAAGGAATAAAAGGATACAAAATACTTTAAAAGTAAATAAACAAAAGCGAAAGGAGGGTAAGTTTAGCAAATCAAAATTGAATGTAAGTAAAGCCAACTAAGAGGTCAGCCACAAAGATGCAGAAGGGACACTTGGCAGTGTAACAATCTAGAGTCCAAGGGTCATGAGCCCCAAGCCAGGCACCTGGCATCCCCGGAGCTGAACTAAAGAGCCTTCTATTTCATTATTCTTCTGAGGCCAGGGATCCCCGGACGAGGGTTGTGGACTAGGCAGACACCCCTACATGGTCAGTCTGCACAGCATGTTCATGCAGTCAGACCTTCAGGGCTATGGGAGTCTCATTAACTTGGGCTGTCCCAGATCATCCTGCCATACCCAGGGTCCAACCAGGGAACCATTACTCACCTATTCAGTTATTAACACTCATCACAGAGCCCTTCTCTACCTAGTAGACATGTGTCCCTCACTAAGGAGGGCAATATATTTGGGACACCATCTATCTCCTTAACATTTAGGGGCAACTTAAGGCCTATACATCTAAGGAAAGACTTTCTGAATTTTTTTTTTTTTTGAAGGGAAAGACTTTCTAATACTCTTTCTTAGAATATCTGCTTTTCAAATCTTCACAGGAGACCCAAGTGTGGTAGCTTGCACCTGTAATACAAGCTATTTGGGAGGCCAAGAAGGGAGGATTGCTTGAAGCTAGGAGTTTGAACCAGCCTGGGTAACATAGTGAGACCCTGTCTCTTAAAATAAAAAAAAATCTTTACAGGTTAGGCAGGGGAACCCCTGAGCTTCAGAGGTAGGATACTGACTGGCCAAAAGCAAAGAAGACACTGCTCCTGAACACCCCTGAGGATTTCAGAAAAGGGATCTGGGCTTAAATCTTGGCTCTGCCACTTACCAGCTCTGAGCCCCTCTGAGCTTCAGTTTTCAATTGTGAGGTTTTATTAGTGTATTATTATCATGTATGACTGTGTACTCAATAATTAGGTCAGGAAATACATTTGGCATAGATGATGCAGTGCTTTTGTTTAAAAGCCAGAACAATGAGAGACTTGAGGAAGCAATTGGAGAGTGGTGTAGCTACCCAGTACTTTAGAATTCACCGTTGTGGGTTAATCCAAGAAGTGACTCCAAGGGGTTTCTTGATGAGTATGCTCATGAGCCAGGAAAGCATTAAACTCTGCTTTTAGAGGAAGGATAACTTATGTCCATTTTCCTCAAGAAAGGGTCTTAACCACTTTGGCTCACTAAGCTTACAGCTACTCATCTCCCCATTGAAAAAGTAGCAATAGGACAGGAGCAATTTCTTTCAGAACTTCCTGACATAGTTGTGACCCACGCAAGTGACTGTGCAATTGTGGTCCCTTCTTCCTAGAGAACTCTTAACAGAAGAGGACAGAGTTGTTTGTCTAGACTACGGTGGGCATACTCCTACCTGAAACAGAGACAAGGCTAGAGTAACCCCAGAAGGGTCTTCATGGGGCCCACCTCTCTTTAACATCAATTAGGGCAGAAGTTCAGCTGCTGGTCTCACGTAAGAGCCTGTTTTATTTAGTGTGGCATCCTCAAACATACCACATTGTAAGCAGAAATTAAGACATATTTGCTGACAAAAAGGGAGGCAGAGCAAGTCTCCAAAAAAGAAAAGCACAGGCAGAGGTCCTGGTTGCTGTGGCTCAAGTGGCTTAGGCCGCTGAGGTCTGAGGGCCCGAGCCCACTATGGGCTCTTTCTGTCAGTTCTGCTATGTCTGCTGCTGTGGCAGTGGTCACATCGTCCAGCCTGGAGGATGGGGTGCCTAGGTCCTGTGGCAAAAGGGCCGGAGAGGTGGTCATGGAGCGGGGGCCTGGCGTGGCCTACCACATGTTCGTGGTGATGGAGGACTTGGTTAAAAAAAAAAAAAAAAAGAAAGAAAAGAAAAGCACAGCACCAAGGTTCTAGTTCTTGACTTTAATGCCCTCTGAGGGTACTGAGGCTTCACGTGCAAAAGGGCTCACAGACAGGTACATGAACCAACACAGGAAGTATTATGGTGTGTAATACCATACAGAAACCAACACTGTACAGAAGGAAGACAACGGACCCAGGTGCCCTCCCACACTCCAGCAGTGACTGCTATTTCTACACCCAATTTTCATTTCCACCTCCCTCATCCCCCACTTAATATATACATCACTTTATATATACACACATATGTGCTTTGTCTAGAATTCCAGGAAGTGACTCTCCCACCCCGGTTTCTAACACTCCAGCTTCAGATGAAGAAAGCCTCTCTCCTTTAAGGACCATGATGAGACAGGTCCTTCATGCAAGAGCCCCAGCAAGACCCGCAGAAAAACAGTACCCAAGAAAGCTTAATCACTTATAGTAGAATCAAATATGGACAGAAGGTATTCAGAACAACAATATTTGAAATTCTTACTGGGATCAAATGCTCTGCATGAGTAGTATTTCTTTTGTTATTGCTGTTTGTCTTAACTTCTGTAGGATCCAGCCTAGACCTAGATCACACACAGATGTCCACCCCACTCTATGTCTTGCAAATATCTATTTCCTAGACTTCCAGTGAGCAATCCAGAACAGGAAGATTATATCACTTAGCCGGAGGCACAAGGCTCAGACAACCCCAGGTATACACTAAGCCCTAGGAAAAAAGAGTAGAAACTTCCAGAACACAGCTGTCTGCTTTCTGCATGGTATACCTGGTGAATAAGGTAGAGGCAGAATAAGGAGGATGACAGTGGCTTTCTTCTATTTAGAGCATTACCAAGAGAATTCCTCTCCCTGGAATGGGACATGTTTCAGTGTAGTTTTGTTTCAGTCTTGTGAGTTACTAGTAAGTTATTTATTTTTATTGAATTTTGTTATGCCTAGCATTACACCATGTGGTCCTATCTACTAAAACTCTACCTTCCCAACCAGTGAGCATGGTGCCAAGGAAAAAGGTCAAATGAAAAGGAATCTCCAAAGACAAGCATTTTGGTTTGATCAATAACTACTAGTCTATCTTAAGGCAAAATAAATCTAGCCTCTTGTCAAGATGAGAGGCATTTATTGTCATTATCCATAGGAACTCTATGAAAAGTATACTACCTTTTAATCAGGGAGAAGCTTTCATCCTTTGGAGCCTTCCTTCTATATACAACCTTTCTGATGCTCTGGGCCTGGACATTCAGAGCTGGAAAGGGATCAGAGTGGGAGAAGCTATTTCCATGGGGATGACCCCTTTATTTGAAGGCCATTACCACAAACCACCAATTGCACTTTTCAACCCGGCCTTGGCTTCTCATCAGTGAATGACCAAAGTAGGCCACTGAATGCTTTCACTCCATTTAGAAAGAGCTCTAAGCTGGCTGTCCAGTGTCCTTTCTCTGTCTGGTCTACTGGACCAGAGCCTTGTCTCCCACAATGGCACAGAACATACCACTGTGAAGACAACACACGGGAACAGAGAAACAGATTTGTCTCCAGCAAGAGGCAAAGGGACAGTGTCATTACCCAACATCTCAGTAACCCCAGGTAAACCTTCAAGACCTGTTCATGAGCAGACTTGCATTTGAGCAAATAAGTTTCTCCCCATTTTAGGTATGGACTCTAAACAAGCAGGGGCTGTGATGCTCCATAGCAGGGGTGAGGAGAAGGGGCTGAGGCCAGATCACTGAAAACAATGGGTTTAATGATCTCTCTATGCACACGCACTTCCTCCTCAATAGTTTGCCTCATTAGCTGTCAAAAATGAACATGTATTAGGCAGTAGGTAACACCAATCACAGCAACTTAAATGAAAGGCTTTTCTGTTAGAATAAGGCAAGAGCCAAGCTGTTGGACTAAGCTCCAAGCAGGGTCAATAGCTCTAGAAGAGAGACCATTTATTTGTATATGAGAATGACAGAGTGAGTACATATCTTAGAACATGAATGACTGTCCTCTTAAACCTCAGTCTCCACCTCTGTTCTACCCATGAAAGTGTAATATGAGAGCAAAACCACACCCTAGACTCTGTTTCCACTCACGGGCCAGTGAACCACTGCCCTTCAGTCAATGGAGAAATTCAGTCAAGGTCTCAGGGCCTGGCCTTCTCTTCCTCAAATAGACAAAGATTTTTTCAGCAAACTCCTTGCTTCTACCTTACCTATCTGGTCCTTTAGATCAGAGACCAATGAATCTGTCCTCATCTATTCTCTCTCTTTTTAATAGATGGGGTCTCACTATGTTACCCAGGCTGGAGTGCAGCGGCTATTCACAGCCACAATTATAGCATACCACAGCCTCAAATAGCACACTATATAACCTCAAATTCCTGGGCTCAAGTGATCCTCTTGCCTCAGCCTCCTGAGTAGGTGGGTCTATAGGCACAAGCCACCACGCCCAGCTCTCACTAATTCTTTACACAGAAGTAAAATCTCCCTTCAAGAATACCCAAGAATAGTTCCACCATTCTAATTATAGAGAGATACCCTTAATGCAGCCCAGAAATATGATGTTGTGATCAGTGGTGTTGCATAGCTCTTCCTTTAGGAGATGCATGTCCCCACCCTGACTAGTTGGCCCAGGACGCAGACAGAGCAAGAAGGAAATGCAGTAGGAACAGATCTTTGTGATCTTTTTCACTTTGTGAAATGTGGGGAGTAAAATATAATTGAGCTGTGGTCTTCCTACAGCCCTAGAATAGCTATACCTCTCACCCAGCCCTTCCTTTACTTTCCCAGTATAAACACTCTCCTAAAAGGAGAATGTTAGCAGGATAAAGCAATAGGGGTTAAAAAGAGGGTCCCCTTCCAATGAGGTTCACCACAAATTGGATTCTAACACATGAAATAGCAGCCAAGGAAGTGTTTTGTGCCTCTAAAAAGGATAACATTTCAAAGGTAGAAGATTGAGGCATCTTGCCTGTTTGACTTAGGGAATCTTCAAAAGGAGCCTTTGAAATTTGCATTCCAGACCTGTGAGAAGATACCCTGCAAGCAAGGAAGGTTAGTGGAAGGTAGGAGAAGCTGTGGCCCTAAGACAGGGCTGTAAACATTATGATTTTCTAAGGCCAACCTGGTACATGGCTTTGGCAACTACCGTTAATCTCCAAAAGGTGGTGAAAACAAGAGGAAAAGATGTCTTTCCACATCCTAAGAATGTGGTGGACTATCCTTGGAGGAGGAGGGGTGCACTGGGAGAGAATTTTTTCTTCAGCCAGAGGCTGTGGGGTGGCTACTCAGGAAAATCCCCCACCCATCATATTCCATGTTCATACCAATATACTAGGCACAGGGAAGGGGGCTTGAAGAGAACTAAGGAAGTGATTACACCTACATTAATTTGGTAATGTGGCTCTACTCTGGATTTTCTGGTCAAGCTCTAGCTAGACCCCATCAGCCTCAAGTAAAGATGGCCATGCCTCAAGGAAAGACCAATTGAGCACAGGGCCCATGTCCCTGTGGGCCACAAGCCCTGGGCCTAACTCTGAGGTACAGCTGGCAGACTGCAGCTGGACCTCTGTCCCCTTGGAGCTGTGCCTCAGGACTCCGTCCTCACCTCAGCAAGCTCTGGGGCAGTCAGCCACCCCTCCAGGGATCTTACTCCCAGAGCCACCAAGGGGAATGGACACCCTCCCTGACACGCCTCTGCTGCCTACCAGGGCTACTCACCACCATGTGATCTTGAACTCATAGATGGGGCGCTTGCAGTAGTAGTGGTTGACAAGGTGCTTGTCACACACCCCAATGCACTGGTGGTCCACAGTGAGGCCTTGGGCCGAGAGGTCCGTGACCAAGCAGTGCAGTAGGTCATAAACATCAGCCACAGCTTCCCAGGGCCCGAAAGACACATCCACTTCACAGTGGTGCTCAAAGAGCTGCCCATCACTTTCACTCCGCTCGAAGCGCAGAGAGTTAAGGAGTGGACATTCGTAGGGGGTGATGGGCATCTCCTCCTTGAAGACACACACCTTGAGCTTGGCAAATCGGGCCTTCCGCTGTACTGCACGCAGCCGGGCAATCTCCACGATCCGCTCCAAATGGTCTAGGAGGGGTGAACACAGCACCCATCACTGGGGCGGAGAGGTGGGACAGGGTACTGGGAGGATACATAGTCAGTCCTATTGACAGCAGGATACAGGAGGGATAAAACAGATTTCCTGGAGAAGCACTCAGTGGGTCTATGAAACATACAAACTTAAACAATGGTCCTCTTGTCCAGAGAAAAAAAAAACCAAAGAAATGAGGACTGTCTTTTTGAAATGAGATTTGTTGACTGTCATAGACAAAGTGAGTCTAGCTTGACCTGAATCTTCCCAATGTGACTGGAAAGGAAGAACATTTTCTCCTATCTTGAGTAATTCAGATAAACCCCAGACCCTGGACATATTCTGGTGGAGACCAAGACCTGATAGATACTTTGCAACCTTCCTCCCTCATATCCCAACTGTCCTGGGCAGTTGAGCCCTCACCTTTGTAATAGGGCATGAGTCCCAGAAATGCCTGGCGCACCTTCTCGCCCTTCAGAGGTTGCATGTTCTCCAGCTGTTCCAGGAGGGGTCCGATGGCATAGTACTGGGCCTCTTTGTACACAGCCCGCACTCGCTCCCAGGGAGGCAGGTCTCCTGAGCGCAGGAAATTCAATACATCTCTGAGCAAGAAGGAAAGAGGGTAGGTGAGAAGGAGCTAATGGACCTGGGTGATGTCACATAATGGTCAGACAGAATCTGGAACCAGACTGCCAGCTGTGTAACCATGCATAGGTGAACTTAACACTCAGTGCCTCAGTTTCCTCACCTATAAAATGGGAGAAAATAATAAAATTATTGCATGTTATGAGAGAATTAAGAGCTAAGGAAATTCCCGGCACAGAGTAAGCCTTCAATAAGTGTTATTAGTTGCTGTTGTCAATGATTATTATTACTACTATAATGTTATGTATATTATCAATAGGTATACATAGGTAGAATGGAAAGATATGACATCTAGCCTCTTTATATATGTTTTTAATATTCAATACATGGGAAAATCTTTTTTTCTTTTTTTTTTTTTTTTATAGAGACAGAGTCTCACTTTATTGCCCTCAGTAGAGTGCTGTGGCGTCACACAGCTCACAGCAATCTCCAACTCTTGGGCTTAGGCAATTCTCTTGCCTCAGCCTTCTTTTTTTCTTTTTTGAGACAGAGCCTCATTCTATCACCCTGGGTAGAGTGCCATGGCAATATGCTCATAGCAATCTCAAACTCTTGGGCTCAGGTGATCCTCTTGCCTCAGCCTCTCAAGTAGCTGGGACTACAGGGGCCTGCCATGATACTCAACTAGTTTTTTTTTTGAGACAGAGTCTCAAGCTACCATCCTGGGTAGAGCTCACAACAACCTCCAACTCTTGGGCTTTAGCGATTCTCTTGCTTCAGCCTCCCAAGTAGCTGGGACTACAGGCACCCGCCACAATGCCTGGCTATTTTTTGTTGCAGTTGTCATTGTTATTTAGCTGGCCAGGCCGAGCTCGAACCTACCAGCTTCAGTGTACATGGGTGGCACAATAACCACTGTGCTATGGGCGCCGGGCCAAGTTTTTCTGTTTGAGTAGATATGGGGTCTTGTTCTTGCTCAGGCTGGTCCCAAACTCCTGAGTTCAAGCAATCCACCTACCTTGGCCTCTTAGAGTGCTAGGATTATAGCTGTGAGCCACCAGTTTCAGCAATAAATGTACAAATCTTAATCATATAGTTCAATTATTTAAGTGTGAATATACTCACCTAACCACCCCCAGACCAAGCTCTAACTTTTCCTTCTACAACAAAATTTTTTTTGCCTTTTCTTGAAACTCATATAAATAGAATCATACAGTACATTCTCTCCCATACCTAGCTGTTTCTTTCTTTTTTTCTTTTTTTTTTTTTTTTTTAGTTTTTTTAACCTGGCTACTTTCTTACACATAATGCTTTTATAGCCAGGCACTGTGGCTCATGTGTGTAATCCTTGCACTTTAGGATGCCTAGGCAGGTGGACTGTTTGAGATTAGGAGTCTGAGACCGACCTGAGCAGGAACAAGACCCCATCTCTACCAAAAATAGAAAAACTAATCAGATGCTGTGGTGGATGCCAGTAGTCCAGCTACTAGAGAGGCTGAGGCAATTGTATATCACCAAGGCAGCAGAGTGAGACTCTGTTTCAAAAATATCAAAACAAAATAAAACCCCCAAACCATAATGCTTTTGAGATTTAGTCACCATGTTGTATGTAACAAGTTTGTTTCTTATTTATTTATTTATTGTGTAGAGAAGAGTTTCACTTTATCACCCTTGGTAGAGTGTCGTGGCATCACACAGCTCATAGCAACCTCCAACTCCTAGGCTCAGGCGATTCTCCTGCCTCAGCCTCTGGAGTAGCTGGGACCACAGGTGCCCACCATAATACCCAATTATTTTTTTGCTGCAGTTTGGCCAGGGCTGGGTTTGAACCCACCGACCACCGGTATATGAGGTCAGCGCCCTACTGACTGAGCCACAGGCGCCGCCCTGTTTCTTATTTATTTTTATTGTTTATTACATAAGTAGTATACCATTGTATGAATATACTATAAGTACTCATTCTCCTATTGATGGACATTTGAGTTATTTCCCTTTTTGGCTATTATGAATAACTGCAGTGAACATTCCTATATAAATCTTTTTGTGGGACAGGCATAGCCTATAATACTAGTACTTTGAGAAGGTAAGGCAGAAGGATTGGTTGAGGCCAGGAGTTTCAGACTAGCCTGTGCAAGACAGTGGACCTTGTCTCTACAAAAAAATCAAAAGTTAGCCAGGTGTGTGCACACTACAGGTGCACATCTATAGTCTGAGCTACTGGGAAGTCTGAGACAGGAGGATCACTTAAGCCCAGAGCCCAGGAGTTCAAGGTCCATTTGATCATGCCACAGCACTCTAGCCTGGGTGACAGAGTGAGAGTCTATCTCTAACAAAGCAACCAAAAAACCTTTTGTGAACACAAGCACCAATTTCACTTGGATAAGTACTAGGAGTAGAACTGTTCAGTCATAGGATGATGAGTACTTTTTTTTTTTTTTGTTTGTTTGTTTCTGAGACAGAGTCTCATTATGTTGCCTTTGGTAGAGTGCCGTTGCATCACAGCTCACAGCAACCTCAAACTCTTGGGCTTAAGCGATTCTCTTGCCTCAGCCTCCCAAAGTAGCTGGGACTACAAGCACCCGCCACAATGCCTGGCTATTTTTTGTTGCAGTTGTCATGGTTGTTTAGCTGGCCCCGGGCCAGTTTTGAACTCACCAGCCTCAGTGTACGTGGCTGGCACCATAACCACTGTGCTATAGCGCCGAGCCATACTGTATTTTCTTAAAATAAAAATTTAGTCTTTCTAACTCACTTTTCAGATTCTTTAGTGCTAAGGGCAATCAGACCCATCACTGGTAGCTCTAGGAAGGGAATAAACTCTTAAGATCAAGCTGTTGCTGATGATAGCTTAGCCTATGATCATAAAAAGATATTAGCAAACATGCTCTAAGTATTAATCTGTGTCAGCAACCATTATGTGTGTTATCCCATTTCATTCTTTCAACATTATATGCTCTGTGCTATCTTATCTCTATTTTATAAATGGAGCCCAGAGAGGTCAAGAAACAGTTTTGCTCAAGGAGCCACAACTACCAGAGGCTCAGATTCAGACATGGCTGACTCTAAGCTCATACCCACAATGATCCAGGCTTCAAGCAGAAGTGCTCAGACCAAAGTGTGAACACTCTGGGCTCGGCACCTGTGGCTCAACGGGCTAAGGCGCCAGCCACGTACACCTGAGCTGCCGGTTCAAATCCAGCCCGGGCCTGCCAAACAACAACGGTGGCAACAACCTAAAAAAAAAAAAAATGGCCGGGTGTTGTGGTGGGCGCCTGTAGTCCCAGCTACTTGGGAGGTAGAGGCAGGAGACTCGCTTGAGCCCAGGAATTGGAGGTTGCTGTGAGCTGTGATGCCATTGCACTCTATCCAGGGTGACAGCTTGAGGTTCTGTCTCAAAAAACAAACAAACCGAACAAACAAAGTGTGAACACTCTGATCATAATATTGCCCCTGGTGGAGGCCCAAGCAGCCTCTGTGGTGGGTGCTGGGTGTACATGAGCTGTACCAGTAGAGAAATGCACAGCACCAATTGCCCTGAACCCCTATTTTATGAGTCCTTCAACAACTTCATCTACTGAGGATGAATCATAGGCCACTGGAGTCTAGAGATCTGAGTATGAATGCCACCATATCCTGCTGTCTGCCATGTCCTTGCCTGTTTTGTTACTCTCCCCTCTGTGTCACCTGGGCATAGGTGACATCAATCAGTCTTGAGTCAAACCCTGTTCCTTCTCCCTAGAGCCCCTCCTAACATTAGTCCTTTAGGATCTTCAGGAAACCTTGAGGAGCTCTAAAAATCAAAACTGTAGGATAAGGCTCAGCTGGAAGTGCTGTGGGAGCTGCCAGCTGGGTCCAGCACTTTCCTCCCCCAAACAGCCTGCAAACAAGAATCTTTTTATAGTTCTGCAGAGTGATGTGACACTTTTGTTTTCTCAGCATTGGAGGCAGCTGACAGCACATTGGGGCAACCCAGATGCTTCACAGCAAATTATTTGACCTGAGGTTCCTTTCTGAGGATAAAAATGACCCTTTCCTATAATGTGGGCAGTCCTACTTGGAGGTCAGCATAGAGATGTAGTAGTTGACAATTTCTGCTTCCCTGGGCATTTATTTGAAGGTCAAGGACTATGTATGTTCTTTATTCATCTCCAAAGTTAGACTTAAGAAGCATAGAGTTCCAGCCACACACCTGGAAGGAAAAGGACCTGGCCAGGGTCACGCCAAGGCTCTATATTTAAATCTCACTGACAGGCCCGTGAGGCAGGTATAGCTATTTTCATTTTGTAAGGAAGGAAACTGAGACGTAAAATCTTTAGATCATTCAGGGTGCCTAACCTTTTAGCTTCTCTGCACCACATTGAAAGAAGAGCTATCTTGGGTCACACATTAAATACACAAACATTAATGAAGCTGATGAGCCAAAAAAACCAAAAAGAGGTCTGTGCATAATTTCCATAATATCCAATACCACAGATATGCAAAACAGTCTTAACAAAATTTGCATGAGGCCTTAGGGCCACAAGTTGGATACCCTATATCCAAAGTCCTTTCTTGGGAAAGGTTATTATTATCATTATATTTAGAGATGAATCTCACTATGTTGCCCAGGATAGAGCATGGTGGCTATTCACAGGTGCCATTAAAGCACACTCCAACCTTGAACTCCTGGGCTCAAGTTATCCTCCTGCCTCAGCCCCCAGAGTAGCTGGGACTACAGGCATATGCCACTATACCAGATTGCATTTTTTTTCTTCTTGTGACCATGTTTTCCCATGTTTTTGTGCTAAAATGACAGGAACAGAAGGATTTTTTTAATCTAAAAAAAAGTTTTTTTAACTTTTTATTTTATTGTTTTGAGACAGAGTCTCATTTTGTTGCCCTTGGTATAGTGCTGTGGCATCATAGCTCACAGCAACCTCAAACTCTTGTACTCAAGTGATCCTCTTGCCTCAGCCTCCCAAGTAGCTGAGACCACAGGCCCCTGCCACAACCCTGGCCATTTTTTCAGAGATGAAGTCTTATTCTTGCTCAGGCTGGTCTGGAACTCCTGAGCTATCCACCTACCTCAGCCTCCCAGAGTGTTAGGATTACAGGCGTGAGCCACTGCACCCAGGCCAGAAGGATTTTCCAAAAAGAGACTTCTCTTGACAAAATTAAAGGATGGCAACCCTATGTTAGCCCTTCTCTCATCTTTTTTTTTTTGAGACAGAGCCTCAAGCTATCACCCTGGGTAGAGGGCCGTGGCGGCACAGCTCACAGCAACCTCCAATTCCTGGGCTCAAGCGAGTCTCCTGCCTCTGCCTCCCAAGTAGCTGGGACTACAGGCGCCTGCCACAATGCCCGGCCATTTCTTGGTTGCAGCTGTCATTGTTGTTTGGCAGGCCCAGGCTGGATTCGAACCCGCCAGCTCAGGTGTACATGGCTGGCGCCTTAGCCCGTTGAGCCACAGGTGCCGAGCCCCCTCATCTTTTTTTGCTCATTGTTTTAAATTACTGAAATAAGTTTGGGAACTGCTGCTACATGCCATTCTTCCTCTCCATGGCAATGTTGAGCCCCAGAATCTAGATTTAAAGGCATACTCTGAGAAGCTGTTTTAGACTACCCTCTACTTCTAGATGGGATCACATGTATTTCTCTCCACACAGATGATAACTTATTGATCTCAAATTGCCTAGGATAGCTGGGTACAGTGGTATGCAACTAGCTATTTGTGAGGCTGAGGCAGGAGGATCACTGGAGTCCAGGAGTTTGAGGCTGTACTGAGATATGATCATATCTATGAATAGCCACTATACTCCAGCCTGGGCAACATAATGAGACCTTATTGCTAAAAAATAAAAATAAATTTAAAAAAATTTCAAATAAATGAATGAATAATAGTAAAAATTTAAAAATTGCCTAGGATAGAAGCAATTTCATTGTACCCTGCCAACACCCAGCCAGTGTAGAACTGGGATTTTTGTGGCTGTCTTTGTCACCTGTGACAAAGAAACTAAGCATTTCCCAGTTCAACGAGCACACTTATTAAATTATATCAATATACCTTCTTCTAGGTACAGTGGAAAATGCCAAAGTTCCATATCCAACCCCAGGCTACTCCCTTGCTAGGACTACAAAGTTGACTGTAGAGCGAAAGACATACCCAAAGTGTGTACCATCTCGGTCAATGAAGTATCGGCCCTCAGAGTCTGTGGGGATGTAATGCCGCCCGCTGAACATGGCTGCCAGCATGGTGTCTTCATAGCGCCTCAGGGTAGACAGGCGTGTAGTGAAGTGAGCCCCTCCAATGTTAAGGGGGACAACCTCAGGAAACTGGAAAGGAACCATGGGGCTCTCAGGCAGGCAGAGGGGAATGAGAGGCAGGCTGCTCCATCTTCAGTCTTCTCGGGTCTGTTTAGTGCCAACCACTTGCTCAGTCACCCAAGCCCCAGGAACCCACTGAACACTTTATCTTCCCTCTCCTTCCTCCTCCCATACTCATCAATTGCCAAATTCTGCCTATTCTTCCCCTGATAGCTCATAAGTCACATGGTTCCAGCCTGCATCATTCTCCTTCCACTTCCTGAACTGACCACCTTTTTGTCCTTGCTGTCTTCTCTGCCCAACGTGTGCTTATCACTCTCCTGCTGCTCATTAAACAAAGAATCACCTAATGGGGTGGTGTAGGTTGTTTACTGTATAAGAGCAACTGGATGACAGTGATCTCTAACTCAGCTATGTGCCCTGTTTCTAATTTACACCAAGGCACCATATAGGTTAGCAGCATCCACTAATTCTAGAAGATTCCACTCAAGTTCCCCTCTGTGACTTTGTCCCTCACTTGCCCCCAAGATATTCTAATAACATATTTCTTCATCATGCCTTCATGGTGTGCCACACTTTATTACAGCACCTAGCACAAATACCCTGGCAGTTATTTTCCTCTGTCAACACACACTCCACTAGGCCCCAAACCCCCACAGGCAGGGAAAGTATCTTGTTGGTCAATCACGGGGCTGCCATAGCAGAGCTCAGTAGATGTGTTTTAATGTTTCCAGGTACCTAGTCCTCTCCTAGTTCATCTGCAAAGTGAGAAGGTTAGTCTTTAGTCCAGCTAAGGTTCTGGAGGCAAGGGCTGGGTGAGAAACAGGAAAATGATGGTATAGATGTGCCCTAAGAAGCTTAAGGTTTCCCCTAAAATGCTCCAGCTTTTTTTCTTAATGTCTTTTGCAGATTATGGTTTCTATCAAACTGCATCTGAAAGAAATGAGGTCAGTTTCAGTTCTCTCTAATTTTCCCACAAACTTCCTCCAGATCAACTAAAATGTTATCCCAGTACACACTTTTTTTTTTCTCTTTGAGACAGAGTCTCACTTTGTCACCCTCAGCAGAGTAGCATGGCGTCACAGCTGACAGCAACCTCCTCAAACTCTTGGGCTCAAGCAATCCTCTTGCCTCAGCCTCCCAAGGAGCTGGGACTACAGGTGTCCACCACGTCTGGCTATTTTTAGAGATGAGGGTTTCAGTCTTGCTCAGGCTGGTCTCGAACGCCTGAGGTCTGGAAATCCACCCTCCTTGGCCTCCCTGGGTGCTAGGATTATAGGTATGAGCCACCACGCCCAGTTTTCCCAGTGCATACTTTTCAATATTACATCTCTTCCACTCCAGTGGAAGTCTATGTATCTTTATTTAGACAATGCCTTTTCCCACCTTTCAAATCCTTTGTGAAAAAAGTAGGATACAGATACATGAACTTACCTAGGGCCTTGTGCACTGTTGGGATTACAGTAAAGACCCAAAGTTTATTAAATGAATGAATGAAATTGGTGTTTACAGTTCTGTGTTCAAAAGTACTGTTACTCTTCTGTACATAGAGCACGTGGAAATGTCTTCTGTTTATTCCACAGGTCCTCAAAAACCATTCTATGTGTATATCAAGGACTCAACTATTGTTTTGGAATAATAATACCTTACATTTCTGGAGCTTTTATTTATTTATTTTTTTTGAGACAGAGCCTCAAGCTGTCACCCTGGATAGAGTGTCATGGCATCATAGCTCACAGCAACCTTCAATTCCTGGGCTCAAGCGAGTCTCTTGCCTCTGCGTTCCAAGTAGCTGGGACCACAGGGGCCTGCCACAACGCCCAGCCATTTTTTGGTTGTAGCCGTCACTGTTGTTTGGCAGGCCCGGGCTGGATTCGAACCTGCCAGCTCAGGTGTACGTGGCTGGTGCCTTAGCCTGTTTAGCCACAGGCGCCGAGCCTCTGGAGCTTTTTTTTTTTGTAGAGACAGAGTCTCACTTCATCACCCTCAGTAGATTGCCGTGGCATCACACAGCTCACAGCAACCTCCAACTCCTGGGCTTAGGTGATTCTCTTGCTTCAGCCTCCCAAGTAGCTGGGACTACAGGCGCCCACCACAACGCCTGGCTATTTTTCTGTTTTGCAATTCGACTGAGGCCGGATTTGAACCTACCACCTTCGGTATATGGGGCTGGCGCCCTACTCAATGAGCCACAGGTGCCACCCGCCTCTGGAGCTTTTAAAACCTTTTACAAGGATATTTCATACCAAGTCAAGTGTTTGCTCCATATTGGAAATTAGAAGACTGATGCAGAAAGGACAAAAGTCATCAAAAACTCAGTTTTAGAGCTCACACAGAGCCATGTAATTGGTGGGGAAGGTGGCTCTGGAGCCCTGGCCTGCAGTGTCTCTCTCAAACTACAGAAAAAATAGCACCACTGGATCTCTTTCTTTCAATTGCAGAGACTATTTCTAGAATTTTGCTCATTTTTACAAGTTTCCTAGGATGCTGGAGTATAGGGTTTCCAACCATTACACAACACTATTTGCCCAAGATCCTCACACAGCCCAGCTCCCCTGAGCCTCTGTCCACTGTCCTGGGACTCCATATATCACATGCTCCAGGACCCATTACTAGCTTAGTCCCTACCTCCTAGATTTCCTCTTCAGTGTCCAGAAGGCCCCACCTTCCCTCATCTTTAGGGTAATTTCGGGTGTTAACATCATAGTATCACACATAAGTAAGAGCAGTGGATGCCACAGTGCATCACAGCACCTCGGCTAGTGAGTGCAAGCCCCAAGGCTGTCAGTGAGTGTGGACATTTATTGATTATTTGGCCTGCTCCTCATCTACAGATGGCTCCTTCTCATTCCCCAGGCAGCTGGAGATTGGGTACGAGTAACCACTAAGGCTCCTCCTGTATTCTCTACAAAACACCATCACGTCTTGGGGATCCGTGGTCTCCCATGGCCTGCCCTCCTTCAGTTGGTAAAGGTGGGACATCGGGAAGGCAGTAAATCAACCCTGCAGGCAGTGGGTGCTGGAAGGAGGGAGATGGGAGGCCAGTTGCCCCTTGGTGCATTTTACACATTTACAGGGGTGCAGGTGGGGGAGCACAGCTCCTCGGGCCGACCCGCGACCTCGACCCCCAGCCCAGATACTCCCCTTCCAAGGTGAGCTCTGCCAGGCACTTGCATCTCCCCGCGCCCTTCCCACGCGCGCCCCCCTACTCCGTCCAGGTACCTCCTGGGGCATCAGGGGCAGCGCGTGCCCTGCCTGCGTGGCCGTCGGAGTGGCCGGCTCCAGGAAGTCGTCTTCGGCGTCGGAGCTGGACATGGCACCGTCCGGGCGACGGCTGTCTAGCTCCCGCCCCGTGACTACCACCATCCCTCTGGCTCTGGGCAGTGGGCGCGGCTTCGGGCGGGCGGCGGCGGCGTCCCCGGGCACTACTGCGGAGCAGCGCCTGACATGACGCGACCGGCCGCGGGCAGGCCAGAGAGGCTGAGAGGCGGAGCGCGGGCCGCACGGCTACAGCTCCCTCAGCTACCAACACCTAGCGAACCAACGCGCGGACCGCCGGGCCCCGGGCCTGACCCGGCCGCCTCCCGCTATTGGCCGAGCCCCTGCGGGCTCCGCCCTGATTGGCAGGAAGCTCGCCCAGTCGCAGAGCAGACAGTGCGTTCGGCCAGCGTCCGAGTGGCCTTTGGGAGCCAGGCCTGCTGACCTACCCCGCTCTGATTGGTCCTCTGCCAGCGGCGCGCCCCCTCCAACGCCGACCCCCACCTCCGCAGGCCGTGCGGGGCCGCGCCGCCGCCTCCTCACCGCGGGCCTCCGCAGGAGCTCTGACCCCCTCCCGCGGCTGTGGGGGTGCCCCGTGACTCGAGACAGGGGCTCTCCTCTTGCTCGCTCGTCTGTCTTCAGGGTGGCTGCTGCTCCTGTCTCTCCTCGGGGGGCCCGGGCATCCTTTCCTGGAGGATGGCGGGAGGAGGGCTGAAGCCGTAGAGAGGAAGGCAGCACTGCCACCGCGCCTGGCCGTCTTTCCCCACTGACTCATGCAGGAATCCGAAAAGAAAACTCAATTAGAAGCAGCTGAGTTCAGTTACTAACGACAGACTCCTCACTGTGCTAGTCCTGGACACCAGAGCACAGACGGGGACGGGACGGGTCCGGCCCGATCCTGCTCGTCTGCGTCGTGCCTGGGACCAGGCCAGTTCAGGGACTCTCCTAGGGACCAAGCCTTTTAGCCCTTTCAAACCATTTTCATGCGCAATTCCTCTGCCGTTCCGTTGTTGCGACAGCAAAGGAAACCGAGACCTGGAATATTAAACAGCTTCGGAGAGGTCAGAGATGAGCTAGTGGCACAGCCCTTTCTCTGGGGGACCGTCCCCCCTCCCCCTCCCTCAGTAGGAGTCTCCTAGGTTTAACTCCAGCTGCATCCAAACCACTGGAGGGGAACCTTGTTAAAACACAGAGTCCCAGGCGCACCCTTGGCAACCTGATTTGATCAGTCTGATCAGCCCTTTGCAGTTTGCATTTCTGACAAACTCGCAGTTTTGATGCTGCAGGTGCACGAACCACACTTGGAGTAGCACTGCTCCAAAGAAGGCCCCCTGAAGCCTTTCATTATCTACCTTTCTGGAAAACACCTATATCAAAATGTCCTCTTTCCATCCTGATGACAATTGGGATATTTCAGCTGTAAAAGAAGCCACCATCAAAAGTGCTTTAAATAATGAGGGAATTGTATTACACTGTGTTACACAGTAAGAACTCTGAGCAGACCTAGGGTTGGTTCATTTAGTAAGTCAACAAAGAACCTGGACCAGTTGGTCCCTCCACCCCTAGAAAACCACAGAGGTAAGAGTCAGTTGTTTCAACACCCTAAAGCAAGGCTGTGTAAGGAAGGTGAGAAGGAAGCTCCAGAGGCTGGGGCTCTGCATATTATATGTCTAATATTTTAGACATATAAACAATTATGGCCTCAAGAAGAATCTAGACAGCCCTTTTTGGGCTTTTCCCCTCAGTCTGTTAGCATTAGCAGTGGGGGAAAACCTGTGCCAGATAAGTTTGGTTGCTGAATGTGTTAGAGTATTCATGTTCCATTTCTGCTGAGAATTTCCTTTAGTTATACTTTGTGTACACTAGGGAAATCCAAGGTCAGCAGCTGGAACGAGGGCTATTTGCTGGCAGCAATTATCCCCAATCCCTCAGAGGAAGGACTTCCAGGGCAGCTCACAGATGAGCTGCAGGGACCAGCCCGGGAAGCTTGGAGGGACTGATGGGTGGTACCTGCCTGGACAGAGGTGAGCGCAACTCTGCCAAAAAAGCCCTGGGATTTTTTTCTTTTTCTTTTTCTTTTTCTTTTTTTTTTTTTTTTTGAGACACAGTCTCACTATGTTGCCCTGGGTGGAGTGCTGTGCTCATCATAGCTCACAGCAACCTCAAACTCTTGGGCTCAAGCTATCTTCTTGCCTTAGCCTCCCTAGTAGCTGGGACTACAGCTTCCTGCCATGAAACCCAGCTAATTTTTCTATCTTTAGTAGAGATGGGCGTCTTGCTCAGCTTGGTCTGGAACTCCTAAACTCAAGCAATCCACCCTCCTCGGCCTCCCAGAGTGCTAGGATTACAGGTATGAGCCACCGCACCCAGCCAGGCCCTGGGATTTAATGTTCCTCCAAGAGCCAAATAAACCAATAGTCCTACAAGCATTAAGCCCTGGGATGAGTAAACTGGATTATATTGTTTTCTGCCATGCCTCCCCAATAAGAACTTTTGAATGCTGACACATTTTTGAAGTATTGATTCAGCTTCAGAATTTTCTCTCCTAATTTTAATTTATTGAATACATATTTTATTTTTTTGAGACAGAGTCTCACTATGTTGCCCTCAGTAGAGTGCAGTGGCATCACAGCTCACAGCAACCTCAAACTCTTGGGCTTAAGCAATTCTCTTGCCTCAACCTCCTAAGTAGCTGGGACTACAAGCGCCCAGGACCATGCCCAGCTAATTTTTTGTTTAGTTGTCATTGTTATTTAGCGGCCCAGATCGGGCTTGAACCCGACAGCCTTGGTGCATGTGGCCGGTGCCATAACCACTGTGCTACAGGTGCCAAGCCCTGAATACATATTTTAATAACAATAATGGAAATGAAAACAGGAACAAAAGCATCATCATCTTTTCCACATTACCTTCTTTTAGTTTAAATTTTGGTTTAAATATTTTAGACATATAAACAATTATGGATAATAACACATGAAAACTGTACTCCCTTCCCAGTTGTCCTGTACTCATTTCCCAGCTCATAAAACAACATTACAAACACAATCTGCACATTACTTTCCAATATCATTCTTCTCCCTCCTAAATGTGATATGTATCATTCCATGCATGGCATACATGTTTTCTTTTTGGTTGAGATTTAAACAAAAAAGTACAGAATCATATATGTATACCTTGAAGAACAACTATAAAAGAGAAACACACAGGCGGCACCTGTGGCTCATCGAGTAGGGCGCCGGCCCCATATACCGAAGGTGGCGGGTTCAAACCCAGCCTTGCCGAACTGCAAAACAGAAAAATAGCCGGGTGTTGTGGTGGGCACCTGTAGTCCCAGCTACTTGGGAGGCTGAGGCAAGAGAATCGCCTAAGCCCAGGAGTTGGAGGTTGCTGTGAGTTGTGTGACGTCACGGCACTCTACCGAGGGCGATAAAGTGAGACTCTGTCTCTACAAAAAAAAAAAAGAGAGAGAAACACACATAAGCACCACCCAATCAAAAAATAGAACATGCCAGTGCATGGGCTCTTCCCTGAAGATGAACTCTATTCTCTCAGAGGTTACCACTATCCTGACTTTTCTGACAAACGACAATTTCCTCGTTTTCCAAGTATAACCACCCAAGTATCCCTCTCTAAGCAATGTAGTTTGATGTTAGCTGTTTTGGGACTTTATGTTATTTATTTATTTGTGGTGAAAGGTCTCACTTTTTCACCCAGGCTGGAGAGCAATGGCATGATCACAACTTACTGCAGCCTTGAACTCCTGGACCCAATCGATCCTCCTGCTTCAACCTCCTGAGTAGCTGGGAATACTGGTGTGCACCACCATGCCCCACTAATTTTTTTATAGAGACAAGGTCTTGCTGTCTTGCCCAGGCTGGTCTTGAATTCCCGAGCTCAAGTGATCCTCCACTTCAGCTTCCTGAAGAACTGGGATTATAGGTGTGAGCCATTGCACCTGGTCTTGTTGTTGGACTTTAAATGAACAGAATCTTCTCACAAACATTATCCATGCCACTGCTGATGAATATTTAATCTGATGTCACACTATGACAGACTGTGGGGCTATGAACTTTATTTCTATGCCTCATGCTGCCTTGAACATTTTATATCAGATCATATCACTCTCCCAAATTAAAGCTCTTTAAAGAGAACCTTGTTTCAGGAGAGGGGTGAGGAATAAAACACTTGATTCTGAGTGAGGTGAGGAGAATAGGCAGCAAGGAAGAGTGCAAATATTTTGTTGAAGGTTTTGCTAGCACCCAGAATGCTTATGCTTCCCAGGTTTTAACTCTAAACTATCAATCTCTGATCACAAGACTTCCTCTAAAGGCCTGATTTACCTGCCTTAAACCCTTAAGACCAGGGGTCCTCAAACTTTTTAAACAGGGGGCCAGTTCAGTGTCCCTCAGACCATTGGCGGGCTGGACTATAGTTTAAAAAAAAAAACTATGGGCTCCGTGCCGGTGGCTCAATGGGCTAAGGCGCCAGCCACGTACACCTGAGCTGGTGGGTTCGAATCCAGCCCGGGCCCGCCAAACAACAATGACGGCTTCAACCAAAAAATGGCCGGGCGTTGTGGCAGTTGCCTGTAGTCCCAGCTACTTGGGAGGCAGAGGCAAGAGACTCATTTGAGCCCAGGAGTTGGAGGTTGCTGTGAGCTGTGATGCCATGGCACTCTATCCAGGGTAACAGCTTGAGGCTCTGTCTCAAAAAAAACAAAACAAACAAAAAAAAACTATGAACAAATTCCTATGCACACTGCACATATCTTATTTTGAAGTATAAAACAAAATGGGAACAGATACGATATTTAAAATGAAGAACAAATAAAGTTAAATCAACAAACTTACCAGTATTTCAATGGGAACTATGGGCTTGCTTTTGGCTAATGAGATGGTCAATGTCCAGTTCCATATTTGTCATTGCTAGTTGTAACAAGTGATCCA
>CAUYRH010112282.1:0-10472 GCA_963574655.1 Perodicticus potto
TTTGGCTCACAGTGTAGGTGGTCTGTGGTTGGCTGTCTTCATTGCCTGCCTCCATAGAAGATGGAAGGTTCCAGGACTTTACTCGTGAATGATGTATACAGGAATCAACTCCTATAACTTTAACAGTAGAAGAAGACAAGATAACAGGAAAGGGGACTTCCCAAGTTGGGGTCAGGGAGGGTGAATTAGAGGGAGGAGTTTTGATCATCGTCCTGGGTTTTATTTCTGATGATCCTGGTAGAGGACCAGGTGTCCCAGCAGGAAGTGTCATCGTGACACATCTCCCTTGCCAGAGGAAGTCCCAGGTTTCTTCCTCTCTGGGTCACTAGCTTACTCTATAGCAACCACTGAACACAGGAGCCCAGGGCTCCTCAGAGGGTTTTTGGAAGGGCCTGGACTAAGGTTCTGACTCTGAGCTCAAGGTTGGGAGCCTGTCTGGCTCTGAGCTCTTGCATCCCACCCTCACAGAGTGGGGGGACAGTGATCTACTGCTGGGGGGAGGCCCACCCTGCCACAGCAAAGTTCTCAATAAGGGCCCTGGATCTGCTGTGTCAGGTGACACCTGAGAATCTATCCATGTGGCCCATGTCCTTTGCCAGAGTGGCTGGACAGAGAGGTAGGGAGGTGGGTGCTAACCAGCCAATACCCACCACCTGACCTTGTACCAGTGCCCCCCGACAGCCTCTGTGCAGAAAGGAACTTCTCAAAGTACATGAAATATTGAACCTGGCCTGTGAAACAGAGGACCTGGTTTTCCTTATGGGGTGGTGGTGGGATGGTCACTAATTCTTCACCGTGGTAGAAAAGAAAGAACAAGGTGAAAAATATGGTGCTATGGGTATTCTCACAGAATCCTCCTGACAGCTCTGGGAGGTAGTATCACCAGCCAGGGGGAAACTGGGGCTGGGAGAGGTGGGTGACTTGTCTGTGGTCACACAGGGCTGGCGTGACACTCTATGCTCTCCTTCCCTTCCCTTAGGTTGTCCTGGCCCTGCATGTGGCTTCCTGCCCCCCAGACACTGAGCACGCTGCTGCCTGATTCCAGTCCCTGGGCCCTGCCTTCCCCATCATGGTGCTAGCAGGAAATGAAGGCTCCTCATCTCAGCTTTACAGAAGCCCCAGCCGGCCCTCATGTATAAATATTTATCTAGCAAATGAATAAACACAGAGAGGAGGTCTACGGACAACACTAGGCCGGGCAGGGTCCTCTGCCCCACGTTCTCCACATGCACAAAGCTGCGTGTGTGTGCAAAGTTGGACTGTAGTGGAGTGGTTAGACGTGCAGACTCTGCAGCCTTCTCTGCTGTGCAACCTTGGGAGAGTTGTTGCCCCTCTCTGTGCCTGTCTCTTTCTCCATAATCCTCTGTGAACCAGCGGAGTGGTAAATAGTCTCTACATCATTATCAGCGCAGTGGTGCTAGGATAGTAAGTAGTCTGGCACATACCAAAACTTTCAGAGTAAAACAAAGTATTGGGGAAACTAAGTCAACATTATTAGATGAAGAGACTTTACAACAAAGGAGTGGCCAATTGCACTAAGAGGCTCCTCCAAAGAGGTGACATCTGAGTCGTGTCCTGTCAGTGGCTCCTCTGCTGTCCTCGGAACCAACCCAGAATGGGTTTGTTGATTGCATCTGCGGCTCACAAGTCCCCAACGGGGCTGGACCCAAACTTACCTCTCCATTTTGTGTCCGTGAACCTGCTGTGCCCCTCTCTTCCCCATCACTGCTTCACCGTCCCTTCTCTCCAGATGGGTCAGCCCCACACCCTGGAGCTGCTCCTGACGCCTTCACTCTCTCTGTCCCAGCATAGGCCTGTCTCACACAGCTCTCCCCGCAGAATCCATCCAGAAACCAGCTGCCTCTCACCACTCCCAGCACCCCCCTTTGGCCTGCTGTGGCTTCTACCCTTGGCTCTCAAGGCAGCTGGAGAAATCCTTCCAAACTGACTCTGAGACTGCTGCCCCCCAGTCACACTTGGAGGACGTCCCCGACACCTACCTGCTCACTGAGCCCCTCCTGCCTCCCTTCACTCCCCTTGCTTCAGTCACACTGGCCTCCCCACGTGGCCTCCTGGAGGCGCCCATGGCCAGTGCCTTCTCCCAGGTTTCTGCCCATAATTACCTCTTTGGAGACAGCTCCCCTGGCCTCCCGACCCTCCGTGCATACATATACATACACACACACACACACACACAGACACACACACACACACACCCCCAGTCTCGTCTTTATTCCTTTCCCTGCTTAGTTTTGTATTAAGGTGCTTATTTCTACTTGAAATTATATTATGTCATAACTTTGTTTATACAATGTATAAATCAATTATTTATAACATTTACAGTATTATTTGTCAAGCTCTATGGATGAAGATGGTCTGAGGAAAGAAGGAAGAGGAAAGAATGTGGGGAGGAAGGCAGGAAGAATGGGCAGAACCGGCTGTGGGAGAGAGAGAGGTGAACCCTCGGCACCAGAATGTTTGGGGAATGGCCTGGTCTGGCAGGCTCAGAGATGGTGCAGGGCATCATAGGATATGAAGCTGGGGTGACTTTTGGAACAAAATGTGTGCAGCCTTAAAAGTCCGAAAAGTGAGCTGTGGAGCCAAGAGGCAGAATTCAGTTTTGACTCTAAAGACTCATCCCTTTCCCTGAAAGGCACCTTAGCTTCTAGAAAGGGCAGCGGATCCCAAGGGTCCAGTCCTGTGGATCTGTTCATATTCCAGCCTCCAGCCGGCAGCTGGGGAGGGTGTGGGCTCAGTAGCTGGGGCCAAGCAGGAACTTGCAGCGTAACACCCTCTGGAATGCTGTGGCTGCAATTAACTCGCTCCAGATTCACTCAGTTCCCGTCAGAACATGAAACCAGAGGGAAAAAACCCATGAAGCCCGGATTGATCAGCACAGAACTTAGCAACAGCACAACAAGCCATCGCAAAGCCACTGCCGCAGCTGAGGTGCTTTCCAGCCAGGCCCAGGGGGTTAGGGGAGCTGTCCCTGCTGCCTTGGGCCGGATTGTGGGGCCCAGAGGCCCGTTCCACAACCCCAGAAGCAGAAGCTGTGGCTTACACTGGACAAGGGCTTCAGGAATAAGTTAACGTTCCTGCTCTACCATGAGCTCCCTGTAGACGGCTGGGAAGGGTGCTGCAAGCAGGTGTCCCGGCCCCCAAACTTGGCCACCTTGGGTACCCCAGTGTGCTCTGCTGGTGGATGGGCTTACTAGGTCCACATCCCTGCCAGGAGCCCACTACGAAATGGGGAACTTCAGAGTTTCAGAAACATCCAACTCATCCTGGTGTTTCTCAGTGAGTCACAGCCACACATCTTCTCCCCCATCACATCTGGATGGCCGGGGACCTGGCCGGCTCCTGACGCACTTCCTCAACCTGGCCTCTCTCTGTCCAGGCCAGCTTTGCACTCCCTGGGCCAGGGTGATTGGACCATAAAGCGCTTCAAGCATATGTGGAAGTTCAGAAAGTCATATTTTGGAGATGCACCATCCCTCTTGCTTAACCCTTGATGATTTGCTTTAGTGGCTCCAGATGGCAGAGGTGAGGTGTCCCAGAGGGGCCGGAAGGTGCTGGGGTGTCCCCATGTCCCTTCTGATGCCATGCCCATCACATCTGCCGTGCTCTTGTGATGGATGGAGTCTGGCAGGTTCCTGACTGTAGGCCTGGAACGTGGCAGTGGTTTTCCTGTTCTTGCTGCTTCCCACCTCGAAGCTTGTTAGGCAGGAGAGAAGACCAGACTGGGGCTCAAGGTCACTTAGTCAGCAAGGGGACCTGGATGATGATAAGCTTTGGCCTAGCTGGGAGTAGACAGATGACAGCTGCTGATCAGTCCTGTCCCTGTAGCACAGTCCCTTCCTGGGGGGTGCAGGGAGGACAGACATCTCCATGGTGGCCCCTTCCAAGGGGAGGCTGAGGGCAAGACCCTGCTGGGGAACAGGAACTTTGAGAGAAACACCTGGATTTCCTTGATGTGGCTATCTGGGGAATCCAAGGTGTTGGGGGGGATGCTTGAGGGATGGGGGTTTCACTGGCTCTGATGACCCCTCCTTCCCTCTGCAGTATCTGTAGTTGGGTCTTCTTGAAGCCTGTGGCCTTGCTTCTGTGACAGGAGTTTGGATAGACCCTTCACGGCTGAGACCCCTAGTGGACTGGTGGGCCAGGAGCCGGGGAATGGCCCAGTCCCCATGTCTGTTTGCCTGACTTAGTCAATGACAGTTCAGTGCAGCTTGTGGAGGACAGAGAATCCAATCCTGCCTTCCAAAGGCCCTGTCTCAGGCACTATCTAAGGGGTAAGGCAGTGGAGGGGATCACCCTGGAGCCCCAAGTCCTGGGTGGAGTCCCCGGCCCACCACTTATTAGCTGTGCAGTCCTGGGCAGGTCTCTTCTCCTTACTGAGTCTCATTGCTTCATCATGTGTGCCCTGTGAGGATTCAGTGACCACTGTGAAATGTCTCTGGCGGTCCATATGGCAGCTCTAGTTCCAGTAGCTACTCTGGGCCTCCTGCCACCCTCCCAATCACCATGTTGTTCTATAGCATCAGTTCTCAAAGTGTGGTCACCGCACCACCTGGGAACCTGTTGGAAATGAAAATTTCCCGGCTCCACCCCAGACCTACTGATTCAGGAACTTGGAGGAGAGGGGAACCCAGTGGTCTGTGTTGAACAAGCCCTCCCAGGGGCAGATGCAGGCTCATATTTGGGGTATCCATGTGACCATATGCCATTTCCCTGTTCAGAACCTTGCCATGGCTCCCTGTCACTTTCTGGGTAAAGTCCAAAGGCTCTAACCAGAATTTGAAGCCTTTCCTGGTGTCCCTGGCTGACGTGAGGTGACCAGACTGTTTTCCCAGTCAGGCCACTGTCCCAGGGCCCATGACTCCGACCTTGGACCTGTTTTCCTGGCCCCCAGCCAGGCTGGTGGATGGCAGAGAGGGCCAGAGAAAATGATGGACATGTTGACTACACATGTGGATCCTGGTGATCATCTGAGGTTTACACTATGGCTGCGTAAACTGGCCAAGTTGCTTCACTGGAGCCTCAGTGTTCTCACCTATTCAATGGGGATAATAATAACATGTCTGCCTGATTACTGTGAGGATGAAATGTGATCACCTATGCAAAGTGCTTAGCTTGATACCTGGCAAAAAACAAGTGCCTTAGAATGTTAAGGGCCTACAATCCCTTATCTTGGGGCTGGAGGTTTCAGAAGTCTGAGTTTCTGGCTGGGTGCGGTGGTTCACACCTGTGCGGTGGTGGCACTCTGGGAGGCTGAGGTGGGTGGAGCTTGAGCTCAGGAGTTCAAGATCAGCCTGAGCAAGAGCAAGACCCCATCTCTAAAAAATAGCTGGGCATTGTGGCAGGCGCCTATAGTCCCAGCTACTTAGGAGGCTGAGACAGGAGGATCACTTAAGCCCAAGAGTTTCAGGTTGCCGTTAGCTATGACTCCATGGGACTCTACCAAGGACAACAAAGTGAGACTCTGTCTCAAAAAAAAAAAAAGAAAGAGAAGTTTGAGTTTTTCAGGTTTTAGAGGGGAAATACAGTTGATCCTTGAACATGTAGGGATTAGGGGCACCAACCCCCCTTACAGTTGAAAATCCATGTATAACTTTTTACTTCTCCCAAACTTAACTACTAATAGTCTACTATTGACCACAAACCTTACCAATAACATAAAGAGTCAATTAACACTTTTTTTTTAGAGACAGAGTCTCACTTTGTCAACCTCGGCAGAGTGCTGTGGTGTCACAGCTCACTGCAACCTCCAGCTCTTGGGCTTAGGCGATTCTCTTGCCTCAGCCTCCCGAGCAGCTGCAACTACAGGTGCCCGCCACAATGCCTGGCTATTTTTTTGTTGCAGTTTGGCCGGGCTGGGTTCAAACCAGCCACCCTCGGTATATGGGGTCGGCACCCTACTCACTGAGCCACAGGCGCCACCCAATTAACACATATTTTGTATTAGTATGTTATATGAGGTGGAAAATATTACTAAGAAAATTATAAGGAAAAGAAAATATATTTACTATTCATTAAGCAGAAGTGGCTCATCATATAGGTCTCCATGCTTGTCTCCACGCTGAGTAGGTTGAGGAGGCGGCGGGGGAGGGGTTGGCCTGCTGCCTCAGGAGTGGTGGCAGAAGCAGCGGAACGGGAGACAGAGGCAGAAGGGGAGGCAGAAGAGGCAGGTACATCAGGTATCTTTTATTGACCAAAAACCCCACATATAAGTGGACCCATGCAATTTACACCTGTGTTGTTCAAGGGTTCACTGTACCCCCTTTATTACCTAACACACTCAATGGGGATCTTCTCTTGTAAACAGACTTATGTTTCTGCATCAAAATGTATGAATATGCACAGTAAATGGGAAAAAATAAAGACTATCAATAAACAGCTTCCCATGAGTTCAGGTCATGCTGAGGCTTTTAGACTTTATCCAGAAGGCAATAGGGAGCCATGCAAGGTTTTTGATCTGGGCAGTGGCATGATTAGGTGGTTGCCTTAAAAGAGTGTGCCCAAACACAAGCGTGCATCAGAATCCCCCAAAGGGCTGGTTAAATGCAGACTTCTGGGGCCCTAGAAGCTGTCACTTGGGCTTCTTTGCTGCTGGTGAGAACAGCATGGTGACTTTCCCATTTCACAGATTTTTTTTTTTTGAGACAGAGTCTCAAGCTGTCATGCAGGGTAGAGTGCCATGGTGTCACAGCTCACAGCAACCTCCAACTCTTGGGTTTAAGCAATTCTCTTGCCTCAGCCTCCCAAGTAGCTGAGACTACAAGTGCCCGCCACAATGCCCGGCTATTTTTTGGTTGTAGTTGTCGTTGTTGTTTGGCAGACCTGGACTGGATTCGAACTTGCCAGCTTTGGTGTATGTGGCTGGCACTCTACCCACTGAGCTACAGGCACTGAGCCTATTTCACAGATTTTATAGAACACTGAGGCTTGGAGAGATGACATCACTGGTCCAAGGCCAAATAGCTAATAAATGGTGGAACTGGGGCTTGCCAAAGGAACTTTGGGGCCAGACTTATGAAATACCTTTCAGTTTTCAGGATTGTGGAGTTGTGGATAAGGGATTGTGAGCCAGAATGGATGACCTTTGTGCTGGGCTCAGTGACAGACCTGTGACAGAGAGAGAACATAGGCTTCAGAGTTCAAATCCTGGTCCTACCACTTCTTAGTCACTTCACCTCCACCAAGTAACTTTGCCTCTCTGCGCCCCCATTTCCCCACCTCCACACTGGGATTAATGGTCATTCTTTGGTGGGGTTGAGGCAGGAAGCACTGAGATGAAGGGTGCTGGGAACCCCCACAGGGCTGGCCATAGGTTCTGCTTCCCTCTAGGGTTCTTAGGCCAAGCCTCAGAATTCCCCAGGCCCCTCCCCCAACCCACACCCCGACGTGCCTGGGCCTGAGAAGGAGCCTTTCCAGCTGGTGTTGCTCAAATATTGCGGAGGCCTGTTGGTGCCTCTCCATGGTGACAGTGCCCCAAGCTGGATGGGGGCGAGGGAGTAGCCTCTGTGCCAGGCATCCATGGGTGCTGTCCCCATCCCTGGGACATTGCGGGAGACAGCTGGCTCACGTAGGCCAATGACGTCCAAGTGAAGCAGCAGGGGCGGCTAGGTCTCAGCACACTGGCACACACCTGCCTCCTTGGGAATCTGTAAACGGGTGCTGAAGCTTCTCATGCCGGATCATGGGTAGAGAACCATGGGGAGGAGAGGAGGAACTTGCAGGGATTAAGGACCTACTACGTGCTGTTCTCAATCTCTTTCCTGACAGCCCAGGGCCAAAGAGCTGTTAAGTATTGAGGTCCCAATGTTTATTTGACTCTGGTTCAAATCCCAACAGCTGCTGGTTCTGAGCTGTGGGCCTGCTTGACCCTCAGGTTCCTCATCAGTAAAGCAGTGATAGTAACATCCACCTCATAAAGTTATTGGGAGGATTAGATGGGATGATGTGGAGCAGGTCCAGGGGCTGCTTCTAAATGGTGGCAGTTATCATCATTCCTCTGCTTTACCAGCGGGAAAGTGAGACCCAGTGAGGTCCCAGAGCATGCAGACCAGGAGGCTATGGGGATGCCTTGTAAGCCCAAGTCAGTGTGCCGTAAAGCTGCACTTTCCACCTCTGCCCTGAAAGCGGTGTGTTTCAAGATCAGAGACTGACACTCTGTCTCTTTCTCTCAAAAATCTGTTTTTCAAAGTTCAACAACATTTGCTGAGCACCAAGTGGATTGGAGCAATCTGGAGAGCTAAAAGGTTCCAAAGCCAGAAGTCTGGGTTCAAATCCTGGGTTGGCCAGTGACCAGCTGTGTGATCTTTGGCAGGTTACTTGACTCTCTGGGCCTTACTTTCCTTATCATGTAAGGAAGGTGACAATTCTATCCCTGTAGTGGCTCAGATCAGAACCTGAGAGACGTCCTTGACTCTTACCTTTCTCTTGCGCCCAAATCTGATCCATCAGGAAGTCCAGGCAGCTCTACCTGCAAACACTTCCCGAATCCAAACACATCTTTTTCCCTCCAGTTTATTCCCCCCAGGCAGAACCATGATTGTCACTTGTCTGGCATATTGCCGAAGTCAGCTGCCTCTTCTTGTTTCCACGATGGCTCCTGATTGCTCAATCTCAGTGCCTTGTGATGGCTCCTGTCTTAATCAAAGGGAAAACAGAGGGCCTTCTATGGGCCCTGCACCCTCCATGCGCCCCCCACCCCGTCACCTTCCTGCCTCATCTCCTTCCACTCCCCCTCACTCACTCTGCCTAGGTCACACTGGTTTTTTGCAGAGTAAAGTCCCACCCTATCACTTTGCACTGGCTGTTCCCTCTGCCTGAAATGCTCTTCCCCAGGCGTGGGCTTTTGCTTTTTACTTATGTTGTGTCTTTGCTTAATGTCACCTTATTTGACCCCAGTATCTAAAGGGAAGCTCCATCCTAAGTGTCTTCCTCCACCCCCAACTAGAATGTAAGCTGCAGAGGGCAGGAGTTTCTGTGTGTTTTGTCCCCAGCTGTATCCCCAGCACTGAGAACGCTGTGTGTCCCTCAGTCAATATTTAACTAGTATTAGTTGAGTGGGTGAATGACTGATGCATGGTACATACCCACAGGTCTGCTGTGAGGATTAGATGAGTTCTTGTGATGCACCTAGAACGTGCCCAGCACACGGATAGCGCTCAGCTGAATTTTGCTCTTGCTGCTGAGGTCCCAGACCCCAGCTAGATGAAGGGCACAGAAGCAGCTTGGAACACAGTGGTGCCCTGCCAGGAGGGGCATCCTGGAAAAGCACTCCACACATGGAGCTCCAGAAATACTGAGCATCCAGGTGTGGCTGTGCAGGTGTGGGGGTGGAATGACGGCAAAAGAGGGCGCAGATGTCACAGGCTCCATCCTGAAGCACCTGGATGTCAGGCTAAGGAATTTCTCTGAGGACCAGGGGAAGCCTCAGGGATGCGTTAGGGCCTAAGGAGTACTCCCAGCAGTAACCTCACTGGGAGGATGAGAACCAGGGCTTCTGCCCTTTGAGCTCTTAATAGGAAGGTCATGATCTTAAACTGGAACCTTTACCACAGCAGTGGGGGAAGGAGGAGGTCTTGAATTCTCCCCAAAGGGACAGTTTCCATTTCCACCCTTGTGGCTAGGAGGGGCCTTTCTAGTGAGCGAGTAAGTTCCTCCGACCCCACACTTACGGAGGTGGGTTCTGCACGCTGTGGGCTTCTGGGGGCTCTTCTCCAGTCGCTCCAACACACACGTAGCCAGCACCTAATATGGGACAGAACCACACCAGGCACGGGACACCACATGTGTAAGGCCCTGGCCCTCCGGGGGCTGACAGTCTGGGGCAGGAGGCAGAGAAGCAACTGATGAGCAGACAAAAATGTTTCATCACGATATGATTGGGAGACCTGCAATGAAGAGATTGCCTTTCACGGGAGAGACTGGTTCGGACAGGAGGGTCAGGGAAGGGCCTCTTAGTGAAAATGACTTTGGAGGCCAGGTATGAAGATTCAGCAGAAAGTCTTCAAGCAAATGGAGAGGGGAGAGCATCCCAGGGACAGCGTGGAGAGGTCCAGAAGCCACACCCGGCTTCCCAGTGCCCAGCGTGATGCTGAGTTTTCTGGGGTTGGTCAGAACCTGCATGCAGGGATCCACTTGAACTATTATAAGTGGGGCTCCGACATGCTCATCGTGGTCTCCCCTGCCCCTTAAAAACCAAAAAATGCTTAGTAACTTTTCCCTGGGAGTCGGAGAAAAGGGTTGGGTCAAGCAAAGATTCAAGAGATAGAGAGGTAGGCGGCATCCTTGTTTCCTCTGGAGATGAAAGTAACCTCTCCGAAAGAAAGTACCCAGCAAATGGGCATTTTACAAGAAGTACGAATCTTATTTTTTCTGTCCTGCCCGTGAGGGTGGGGGGGACCGAGCCCCTCTCCAGGGCCCCATCGCCCTAGCCTTGTTCCCCATTCTGTGTTTTGTGT
>CAUYRH010112284.1:0-15873 GCA_963574655.1 Perodicticus potto
TAGCTTCATAGTAGGGCTGAGTACATTGGATACTTTTTATTCCATTCTTGAGATGCTTTGCTAAGAAGAATATGTTCCAACTCCATCCATGTAAACATGAAAGAGGTAAAGTCCCCATCTTTCTTTAAGGCTGCATAGTATTCCATGGTATACATTTACCACAATTTATTAATCCATTCGTGAGTTGATGGGCTCTTGGGCTTCTTCCATGACTTAGCAATTATGAATTGGGCTGCAATAAACAATCTGGTACAAATATCTTTGTTGTAATGTGATTTTTGGTCTTCTGGGCATATACCAAGTAAAGGAATTATAGGATCAAATGGCAGGCCTATTTTTAGATCTCTGCGTATTCTCCACATGTCTTTCCAAAAGGAACATATTAGTTTGCATTCCAACCAGCAATGTAGAAGTGTTCCCTTTTCTCCACATCCACACCAACATCTCTGGTTTTGGGATTTTGTCATGTGGGCTAATCTTACTGGAGTTAGATGATATCTCAAGGTAGTTTTGATTTGCATTTCTCTGATGATTAAGGATGGTGAGCATTTTTTCATGTGTCTGAAGGCTGTGCGCCTGTCTTCTTTAGAGAAGTTTCTCTTCGGATCCTTTGCCCATCCTGAGATGGAATGACTTGTTCTTTTCTAGCTAATACGTTTGAGTTCTCTGTGGATTCTGGTTATTAAACCTTTGTCAGAGGCATAACCTGCAAATATTTTCTCCCATTCTGAGGGCTGTCTTCTTGCTATACTTGCTATGTTCTTGGCCGTGCAAAAGCTGTTTAGTTTTATCAAGTCCCAGTATAACCCAATTATAGTACAAGAATATGGGGAAAGGGGTAAGGGAGGGGAGGGGGAGGGTGGGTGGAGAGAGGGTAAATGGTGGGATCACACTTATGGTGCATCTTAGAAGGGACAGGTGAAACCTACTAAAGGCAGAACACAAATGTTTTCACATAATAAACGAGATAATCTCATGAAGGTTATGTTGAACAGTTGGATGAAAATATTTCAGATTGTATATGAAGCCCACACACTGTACCCCATGATTGCACTAATGTACACAGCTATGATTTAATAAATAAAAATAAATAAATAAATAAATAAAAATTAAAAAAAATAAGAAGTTTCATTGGGCCAGTGCAGTGGCTCACACTTATAATCCCAGCACTTTGGGAGGCCAAGGTGAGAGGATTGCTTGAGGCCAGGAGCTGGAGACCAGCTTGGGAAACATAGTGAGATCCCATATCTTAAATAATCAAATAAATAAATAAGCAAAAAAGCAAGCTGCATGCATTGGAGGAGGCTGAAGTAGGAGGATTGCTTGAGGCCAGGAGTTTGAGGCTTCATTAAGCTGTGGTCAGACTATTGCTCTCCTGCCTTGGTGACAAAGCAAGGACCTGTTTCGATCAATCAGTCACTTTATTTATTTACTGGCTTTTCTTGGCTATTCTTGAATGTAATCTTCTCAAAATATAATTTAAAATAGCTTGCCAAGTTCTATTTAAAAATCATATTAGCGTTTGTTTTAAATTGTATTTAATTTAAATGTTAATTTGGGGTGAACTGACTGCTTTGTAGTGTTGGGCTTCCTATCCAGGAACATGCAAATGTACTCCATTTTCTTGGATTCTCTTTTATAGTTTTCTTTATATAGGTCTTCAGTATTTCTTATTAAATATAGTTCTGGGCACTTATACTTTATATTGCTATTGTGAATGGGACTGTATCCGTCAAGGTTGCTTTTAGCAGAACATATGTAAACCCAGAGAAACAGTAAACAGAAGTTCATTTAACTCACATAACAAGAAGTCCTGAGGTGGGGGTAGTGTCTGGTTGTTGTGACTGTCCAGTGATGTCAGGAAAGACCTTTTATTTTCGGCATCCTTCTGCTTGTCTTCTTGAGCTCTTTTGAGCTGATGATTCAATTCTTTCTTCACTTCTGCAAAGTTTGTTTCTCTTAAGGGGGTGTGGAATCTTCAGCCTTCTGATTTCAAGGTTGTTCTTTTTTAGTACCAAAGGAGGCAAGAAAAGCTTCATCTTTCTACACTGCACCCCTTTTAATAAAAGAATTTGTTCTATAAAATTTGGATTCAGTCAAAAGGTCTCAATTGAAGATCCAGAAGGCCACAGGTGTCCCCAAGACCACCGATTTCCCGTCCCATCAGGACTTATTTTCAATCTCTTTTAACTTTTTCTCTCATATTGTATATCTCCGTTTCTCAATTCTTTGTTCTGGAATATTTCCTCAATACTAGCTTTCACATCACTAATTTGATCTACTGTCATATCCATTTGGTTTCTCAGAACATTTATCAAATTCTTTAAATTTTAATCATTATTTTTTTCTTAGTTTGAAGTGTTTATCCCATTTTTTACTATAGCAGCCTATTCTTTTATCATAAATATTTTATTCTCTTAGATTTTTAGAAACTCTACGATGAATCATTTTGATTTCTTCTAGAGCCATCTCCTTTTATTCATGTAGCTCTTGCTCATTCTTTTGCAGTTCTTACCATAATTATTTAATCACCTAATAACTACCTAGACCATCCTTTGGTCTTTCATTTACTCATTCTGAACATCAAGTTTCTCAGGATCTGATCTTCAAAGTGGTTATCTCCTTCATATGTTTTGGCTAGAGATCACATTTCTGCTATGTTTTTGCCAGTTCAGTACCTTCTGATTTATGTATCATAATGTCTAGTCTTTAGTTGGTGCCCTCTCCATTGTCAGGAAATATTTAAAATATATCTTTTGCCAGTTTTAGAAATCTTCAGTGGGTGGAAATGGACACATCTGTATTTAACCTACAATCTTAACCTGCTCTCATAGATTTCCTAATATAATTCTGATCATCATAACTATTACTGTATAACTAAAAAAAAGTCAAAATCTTTTCCAAATAGCCTATTTGTTTTCCAAAATGATAAAGTCAGCAACTGAATTTTCAATATTTTATAAACTTTTTAGGTCAAGGCTCACTCTTTATTCTCTTCATTCAACAATGTTATTCTAGAAGAAAGCAAAAAAAATTCAGATATATCTGTATTGTCCCAGGATTTGAAATTTGATGATGAAGTTATGAAAATGGAGCCTAGGATCAAGCCTCGACCAAAACTTATTAGTTTGGATGATAAAACAATTCTTTCCCTTGCCAAGACTACCATTTACAGTCATATTGTGGTGAGTATTGTGAGTAATACAACTTTGGGACGGGCATCTTGGGATCCGAATCTAGCATATGAGGTCTGATTATGTTCAATTACTTGTGTGATAATGCCAGGCATCATGCTACCTGACTAAAAAGTATCCCTAACTCTCTTTCTACATGGATTAGAGCAGTGCTCTTCAATAATGATAGAAAGTGAATCACATATGTAATTTTAAGTTTTCTAGTGGTTATGTTTAAAAAAGTAAAAACGATAAAATTAATTTTAGTAATACTTTTTATTCAACCCAGTTGTCTTGTACTGTTTCCTATTGCTGTAACAGTACCACAGACTAGGGAATTTATAAAGGAAAGAAATTTATTTATATTTAGCTTAGTAGTGGAAGCTGAGAACAAGAGCATGTTGCCAGCATTTGGTAAGGGGCTTCTTGCTGTGCCATAAAAAGTCAGAGGGCATCACGTGGCAAGAGGGTAAGAGCAAGATAGCTAGAAAGAGATCAGTTTTATAACAAATAACGTTCCCAAGATAAGAGACCCAGTCCTGTGGCACTGACTTTAATCCATTCATGAGAAGAAGTGTAAGGTATCTATAGCATCTTATCACAGACGATACTCATATATGACTTGTAAAGTCAGATCAATTAGTCTTAACGATTTTGGCTCTTTTGACAGCTACTAGAAGTATTTTCTCCCTTTTAGGAAGTTAGTTATGTCCATAGTATGAGGTATAAGGTGGTGGTGGTAAGAGAAGAGGGCTAGGAGAGAAACGCTTAATTTTGTAATGAAAATACCAATTTGTTGTGAATACTGTAGTCACTTATGTTTTCTTGTGCCACTGTTTATTTTGTAAGTTATGCATAAGTATGGTTTTCATTTGATACCATCCACAACGGTGTAAAGACAAAAAACATCTGTAGACACAGGATCACCCCTAAATTTCAGTACTGTATGTAATAATATTTCTTCGTATATAGCCAACAGGGCAAGTCTGAGCCAAATTCTGATACAGACATTAACTTAGACACTCTCCCACCTCCTTCTTCAACTTTCTGTCCTTCTCCTTCAATATCGTCCCCCCTTCTTCTTGGGCCAGTGCCCTCATGCGGTTTCCTGCAGTCATGGCGAATCCTCGTCTTCTCTCTCCCCTGTGAGGTATCCAATCTGATATCCTGAACCTTTAGAGCCCATGTTATTCATGGATTAGGCTAAGAGACAGATCTGCCCTAAGAAATGTCTTAACACATATATTTAACTATTTTCTAAAAAGAAAGAATTTCATGCCAGTTCCTGATAAATTTAGAGCCAGTGAGAAATCATGTTAATAACCAGGTCCAGTGTTACTATTATAAACTGTTTTTTGCCTCTTAACATCTGTAATCTTTTTCTTATTATTACTCATGTACTGTTAGTTAAAACAACTGCGTTCTTATTTTGTATTATCTCAGCTTAAGTAATTGTTCTAAACATTTTGGATATCTATACTTCAGTATGATGTAGAATGTAATCTGTCCTATTAATTTATATTTTATTTTGCTTCAGAGTCTGAATCTACATGGGAACAGCTTGAGTAAATTGAGAGATCTCTCCAAGTTAACAGGACTTCGAAAACTGAATATTAGCTTTAATGAATTTACTTGTTTAGATGATGTATACCATTTGGTAAGAGCTATCTTTTTGAAATCCCTAAACAAATTTAACTATTAGAAATAGGAGAATGGAGGCGTCAGGGCCTAGCAGGTAGGGGAAATGGAGAGATGCTGCTCAGAAGGTACAAACGTTCAGTTATAAAGTGAAGCAGCTCTGGCTTTCTAGTGTACGACACAGGTGGTGACGGATGTGTTAATTGATGCGATGGTGGTACTCACGTCACATCAGCATGTCGTACACCTTGAGTGTATTCAACCTGCATCCACCAACCTAATATTTAAAGAGAACTTTGGTGTAGCAAAAAATATTATAAAGACAAATGATAAATTAGAGTAAATATTTGCAAAAGGAACTATCCTTTTGAAAATACTTCAGTAAAATAAATTAATGGACCAGTTATTTTTGTAATTATGACTTACTATATGCTGAATGAAGACTATACATCTCAAATCGGAACGAAAGCATACAGACACCAAATTATGTTAGTTTCTGTAAAACAAGTCTTAGATTTAGCTTTTGTTTGCCGATCATATAGACACCTCTGGTCACATCTCATTTCCAGCTACTTTAAACTAAACGTATTACAATAACTTCTCAGACTTGTTTTTAAAATGTCCTTTGGTGTCATTTCCGTTTTATTCTGCTCTCGTTTCCCCACTTTTCTTTTTCTCTTCCTCGTGAGTCCCTATTTCTTTGTTGTCTGGTTTGCCACTTCACGTCTAACGTGGCCGGTTCTCCTGTCTGCTCGTTGTCCAGGTGGTTATTTCTCTTTGTCTCTGCCTTGTCCTTCCTACGTGAGCGTCACAGGTACAGACGTTGTTTGACTTGTGTTTGCCTCACGATGCCATAGGACGATACGGCAATGCAGACGTGCTGTCGCCGTTGTTAGATATACATCTTATAACAAAGAATGACATCTGTGGTTCCGAAACTTCAGCCCAGAATCCCCTGTTGACGTGGACCCCAGGTTGGTCACTGTCGTCAGCTCTGGCCCATTCTCTGCTGTCCCTACCTACAGCCATATCAAAGCCTCTGCATTGTCGCTTCCACCATGGTGGGAGGAGCAGCTTCTTTGACTTGAGTTATAGTATGAAATCCTCTTCCTTGTTTCCTTTGGTGGGCCTGAGCCCTTTACACCAAGGGAATCCCTGACACTGTTTTCAGTTTGCAGCTGAGGGGGAAAAAGCACAGTTGAAAAAGGGTACCAGGGCTGTGTGTCGCAGCAGACAACATAGCTTACGGCAAGGAGAAGGGAGAGTTAGGCTCCCAGCATTCTGGGAATATAGGAAACACCTGTAACATCTTGGTACTACGACACCTTGGTGATAAGGGCGGGGGCAAGGGATTCCGCTCTCCTAACGTGAGAGCTTGCAAGACGAGAACAGCAGTGATTGCCATTCTCTACAACTGTGATGTTAAGAGCATGTGTATAAGAAAAATAAACAAATATCTGGGAATTTTCAAGAAAAATAAAACAGTAATAACGAGGGGGGAAAAAAGAAGCTGCAGGAGAAGGCAGTCAGGGAGCGCACATTCTTTCCCGGACCTGCTCACTCTCTTTCCCCTGTCCTGCCTGCAGAACGCCTCCATAGCGTCTCTCTACAAAAGACTGCTAATATTCATTCTCTCGCTCTCTTTTTTTTTAAAGGATTTATTTTATTCATTTATTTATTTTTGCAGTTTTTGGCCGGGGCTGGGTTTGAACCAGCCACCTCCCGCATATGGGGCCGGCGCCCTACTGTTTTGAGATTGCTTCTCTCAAATCCTCTCTCTCTCCCCCTCCCTTCTGCTAAAGCGAATAGCCTTTAGGCGCCTAAGGATACTTGACCCTGAGCTAGATAGCACAGCTGTCAGTGTCCAGACACTAGATAAGCTGGGGCTGGAGACCTGGCCAGTTGCGGCCCAACAGTGTGTAGATTGTTGGCATTTTTATTTAATTTTTTCCTATGATTTGGTAGCGGTTCCAGAGGTTATGACAGCCGTTATAATTTTGCTGAAGTACAAATCTGAAGAGTAAACTCTTAAGAGTCTTAGATAGTGATGAGTTTAGCCAGCTACCCAGCATTTGTTTTGTGACATGGTTTTTCTTTTTCTGTTCTCCTTTAATATGAAACTTACGTTCATAATCACAGCCTCAGAGCATACTTGTTGGATGAATATTGCCATGGCCATTTTACAGATAAGGGAGCTGGGTAAATGTTATGTGCAAGTGGTGTTTCAAATTTTAGGATTAGCAAACGTGATTAGATATAAACCTCTCAAACATCAGGTCTGTGACCTATGTCTCTAAAAATGACTAGAAGGTGGCCAGGAAGAGCAGAGACTCTCCATGGATATATATAATGTGTTTTTTCATCTTATTGTAAGATAAAACACAGACACATAAACCATGTATGACCATCATATGACTTAGCATGTTGTTGTAAGATGAACATGCTTGTAACCACCACCAGATCAAGAAATAGAGCTTTGTCACCCAGAACAAAAGCCCCGTCTGTGGGCCCCAGTCCTCCTTCTCCCCACAAGAAATCATTGTCTCACCTCCACAACCCTCTGCCTGCATAGTTTCTTGATGGTCCTGCCTCCTAAATGTATATCCCTAGCACAATAGTTTGGTTTTGACATTTTAGAAAGTGTACTATATTTTGTTGTTGTTGTCGTTGGTGTTGGCAACCAGCTATTTTATTTGCAGCAACTTGTTATTATTACAGAGGAAGTTTACATGTGTTATAAAAAAGAAGAAAATGTAAGCCGACAACATTTTCTCACTCCTCAGAAATCACTGTTAGCACCTTGTACTGTGTTTTTGTAAGTCTCTTTTATAGATTACCCTTCCATTTTCCATAGTTTACCTCTAGAAATACATGGGCCCTTTGACCCAAACTGAAAGAGTTTCAGACAGCCTGGACCCTGCTGATTTGTTTACTTAAGATACAATCCTACTTTCCTTTCATCTTTCATATTTCCTGCAGATTTCCAAGTGGATCCAGAGATGGGACAGACCCAGGTCCATTCCTTTGGCAGGCCTAATATTTGAAAAGACTGTAGGAGACACATAATATTTGGTTGTCTCTCTCTTACGATGCCAGAAGTCATTAATTCATTGAGGTTAATAGTGCTATTTCTATGTTTTTTCATTTATTAGTTGGAATACTTTTAAAGACTTTTCTCCTTTCTTCATTACCAGTGGTAAAGCATTCATATAGAAAGTACAGAATAAATGGTTGATTAAAAACCTTTACTTCCCAATTTTCAGGATAATGACTTGTTGTCCATAATTTCCGAATGGTGAGCAATTCTTTTTGTTTTAATATCACTTTTAGTGCAGGGACTTAACGTGTTTGATTACATTTGGTCCATTGTAATTATCATTATTGAAGTTCAAATTGTCTCTTCCTTAGCCAGTGAGAACATTTTAAAGTTAACTCCTTTTACCATGACCCTAGTGATCTTTGATAACTTTTTTAACATCTGGTATGACATGGTGTTCCATATACGTCTTATATATTTTCTGTTGAGACAAGGAATCAGCCATTTCTTCATGGAACCCTGGTTTCTTTTAGAGAAAGTGGTATTTCAGGACCACAATCTGGATTGGTCATTATTTCTACATTTTTTCATCTGACAGAACTTGTTGAGGGAAGAATGCAAAAATATGTGTGTGTGTATATACGTGCATAAGTGTAGCTAAAAATAACCTCATGAATTTATATTGATAGTTCCAATTCAGATTCAAGACTACAAAGCTTTTAACCTCTTCTCTGTTACATACATCTATATCATCTTTCTCATGCAAGAAACCTGATTCTCAAGAATATATGATAGAGCTAGAATATTTAAGATTTATTTATTTGTTTTATTCTTTGTTATACATACAACCATCTCAGGATGATAGTACTTACACTTTCACCAAGATTTTTTTTTATTGCTTGAGGTTAATTTCAAGGTACAAAGAATTGGGTTGCAATGTTTTTACTTGTTAGGTAGCGTCCCTCTTAAAATTATGTTTCGGCCCCAAGAGGAGTGCCAAATACCCTAACATTGTGCCCCATTCACCTCCCTCCACCCAGCTCCCCACTCCTTTATTTCCCTGTCCCCATCTTGAATTGATTTAAGTTTTTCACCTTGAAATGAGTTGACTTTTTCTTTTGTGTGGGCATGTATTAGATCATCTACTGGCTTTATATTAGTGTTGAGTACACTGGATTCTTGTTCCTCCATTTTTGTGATACTTTATTAAGAAGAATGTATTTCAATTCCACCCAGATTAATATAAAAGATTTAAAGTCTCCATCTTTTTATGGCTGAATAGTTTTTCATGGTATTCGTATACCATAGCTTGTTAATCCATTTTGGGGTTGGTGGGCATTTAGGTTGTCTCCTTATTTGGGCAGTTGTAAATTGAGCTGCAATAAATAATCTAGCGCAAATGTCCTTATGATAAAATAGTATTTTTCTTCCGGGTAGATGCCTAGTAATGAGATTTTAGGATCAAATGGGAGGTCTAATTTGAGTTCTTTGAGGATTCTCCATATTTCTTTCCAAAGACACCGTATTAGTTTGCAGTTCCGCCAATAGCATAAAAGTGTTCCCTTCTATCCACATCCGCACCATCAACTGCAGCTTTGAGACTTTGTGATGTGGGCTGTTCTCACTGTGAGAGATATTTCAGGGTGGTTTTGATTTGTATTTCTCTAATGATCAGGGACTATGAGCATTTTTTCAAATGTTTTTTAGCCATTCACCTGTCTTCATCAGTGAAGGTTCTGTTCATATGTCTTGCCCAGTGATAGATGGGATTGTTTACTCTTGTTGGTGATAATTTGAGTTCTCTGTAGATTCTAGTTATCAACCCTTTGTCAGAGTCATACCATGAAAATATCTTCTCCCATTCCAAAGGCTGTCTGCTTTGGTTGTAGTACCATTAGCTGTGCAGAAGCTTTTCAGCTTAATTAAATACCAATTGCTTACTTTTTGGTGTTGTGACAACCACTGACGTCTTCATCATAAAATCTTTCTGACATCATCAAGAACCTCAAGTTTTTTTCCCACATTTTCTTCTAAGATTTTTATTTTTTCATGTCTTATCTTTTATCCATCTTGAGTCCATTTTTGTAAGTGGTGAAAGTGGTGGGTTGAGTTTCAGTCTTTTACATGTGGTTATCCAGTTCTCCCAGCACCATTTGTTGAATAGTGATTCTTTCTTCCACTGTATGCATTAGTTTGGTTTATCAAAGATCAGATGGCAACCAGAGACTGGTTTTATCTCTTGGTTTTCTATTCTGTTCCATATGTCTGTGTTTCTGTTTTGAATACCTCTGTTTTGTTATATAACCTGAAGTCTGGTAGAGTGATGCTTCCGATTTTGTTTTTATTACTAAGAATAGCCTTAGCTATCTGGTTTGTTTTTTTTTTTCTGATTCCATACAAACTGAAGTACTGTTTTTTCCAGTTACTCAAAGTATGATGTTGATACTTTAATGGGGATTACATTGAATCTGTAGATTGCTTTGGGTAGAGTAGACATTTTAACAATGTTGATTCTTCCCAGCCAAGAGCATGTTCTTCCATTTGTTAATGTCTTCTGCTATTTCATTTCTTAGGGTATCATGATTCTCTTAATAAAGATCCTTCACTTCTTTTGTTAGGTATATTCCTAAGTATTAGATTTTCTTTGAAGCTACCATGAAGAGAATTGTGTCCTTGATTTGCTTCTCAATTTGGCTCTTATTAGCACATACAAAGCCTACTGATTTGTGAACATCAATTCTATACTCTGAGACATTACTGTATTTCTTGATCACTTCCGGGAGTTTTGCGGTTGAGTCTGTGGAGCTTTCTAAGTAAAAGATCATGTCATCTGGCTGGGAATGATGGCTCATGCCTGTAATCCTACGGATTGCTTAAGTTCAAGAGTTTGAGACCAGCCTGAGAAAGAGCAAGACCCCATCTCTAAAAATATCTTGGTGTTATGGCAGGCACCTGTAGTACCAGCTTCACAGGAGGCTGAGGCAAGAGTATCATTTGAGGCCAAGAGTTTGAGGTTGCTGTGAGTTATAACTCCACAGCACTCTACCCAGGGCAAGTGAGTGAGACTCTGTCAAAAAAAAATCATGTCATCAGCAAGAGCAAGGGTTTGACCACCTGTGTCCCAATTTGAATGCCCTTCTCTGATTGCATTGGCTAGAACTTCTGGAACTATGTTGAATAGTAGTGGTGATAGTGAACATTCTTCTCTGGTTCCAGTACTAAGTGGAAAAGCTTTCAATTTTACTCCATTCAATATGATATTAGTTGTTGGTTTCTCATAGATGACTTCAATTAGCTTAAGAAATGTGCCACCCATGCTTATTTCCTTCTTTTTTTTGAGACAGAGACTCGCTTTGTCACCCTTGGTAGAGTGCTGTGCTATCATAGCTCATCGCAATCTCAAACTCTTCCAATTAAGGATCCTGCTGCCTCAGCTGGAACTACTGGTGCCCACCATAATGCCAGTGATATGCCTGTTTCCTTAATTGTTCTTGTTAGAAAATGATGCTGATTTTTTATAAAATGCTTTTTCTGCATCTATTGAAAGCATCATCTAGTCTCTGTTTTTGCTTCTGTTGATATGATGAATTACATTTATGGATTTGCAATGCATCCCAGCATTGCATCCCTAGGATGAAGCATACTTGATCGTGATGTATAATTTCTTTAATGTGTTTTTTGAAATCTGTTAGCTAAGATTTTGCTGAGTATTTTTGTCTCAATATTCATTAGTTAAATTTGTCTATAGTTCTCCTTTTGAGTTGGGTCTTTTCCTGGTCATGGTATCAGGGTGATGTTTGCTTCATAGAATGTGTTGAGGAAGGTTCCTTCCTTCTCAGTGTTTTATAATAGGTTCTGTAATAGAGATACAAGCTCATCTTTGAAGGTTTGATAGAATTCTGGTGTAAAGCCATCTGATCCGGTGCTTTTTTTGTTGGAAGTTTTTTATTGCTTCTTTGATCTCAGTGCTTGATATTGGTCTGCTCAAGAGATCTATTTCTTCCTGGTGAGGTCTAGGGAAGTGGTGTAATTCCCGGTATTGATCCATTCCCTTTGTGTTGTCAAATTTCTGGGCATGATGTTTTTTGTAGTAGTCATAAATAATCTCTTGTATTTCTGTGGTATCAGTTGTTATTTCCTCCCTTTCATTTCTGATTGAGCTTCTTAGAGATTTTACTTTTCTGTTCTACTTAATCTGGCCAGTGGTTTATCAATTTTATTTACCTTTTCAAAGAACTAACTTTTGTTTCATTAATTTTCTGAGTGATTCTTTTGTTTTCAATTTCATTTATTTCTGATTTAATTTTAGTTATTTCTTTTCTTTCTGCTAGGTTTGGGATTGGATTGCCCTTCCTTTTCCATTTCCTTAGGATGGTTGATTCGGTCGTTGATGGTCTCTCTTTCTGCTTTTCAGATATAGGCATCTTAAACAATAAATTTTCCTCTTCAGACTGCTTTTTCTGGTGGGTCCACACTTACGGTGCATCTCAGAAGGGTACAGGCGAAACTTACTAAATGTAGAATATAAATGTCTGCACACAATAACGAAGAAAATGCCATGAAAGCTATGTCAAACAGTTCAATTAAAATATTTCAAATTGTATATAAAACCAGCACATTGTACCCCAAGATTGCATTTATGTACACAACCATGGTTTTTTTTTTTTTAAAGAAGGTTAAAGGTAGATGAACATTCTCTTCTGACTTGAAAAGTTTCATTTAAGAAGTCCGCTGTCACGCTGATAGATCTGCCCCTATTGGTCAATTGGCACTTACTCCTAAATGCTTGCAAAATTTTCTCTTTCGTCTTGACTTTGGACAGGTTTGTGACAATGTGTTTTGGAAAAGCTCTGTTTGAATTGAGACAACCTGGGGTTCATTATTACCAAAACTCTGTTGGAGTCATTGTTGATACTTGGGAAATGTTCACTTATGATATCCTTTAGTAGGGCTTCCATTCCTCTGGGGCATTCTTCTTCTTCTGGGATACCTATTATTCGCATGTTTGAAAGTTTCATGAAGACCCATAATTTTCTGAGGGAACATTCATCTTTCTCTTTATTCTTTTCTGTCTCTTTAACTACTATGTTAACTCAAGAACTTTACCCTCTAGCTCTGAGATTCTTTCTTCATGGTCTAATCTGTTATTGATACTTTCTATTGCATCTTAAATTTCCTGATTGACTCTTTCAATTCCTTAAGCTCCACCATATCCTTTCTATATTCTTCATGTCTTTTATCCCTTTGGTTAAAAGGGATTTGGTTCTATTTTTGGATTTCCTTTTGGTTATTTCCCACTTTCTGAGAAATTTCCTTCACTGTTTTTACCATCCATATGTTAAATTCCCTTTCTGTCATGTCTAGCATCTCCTTATAGGTGGAATTCTCTTCAGTAGCTACTGATGATGCCTTGGGCTGGGCTCTTCTGTTCTGGTTTTTCATGTTGCCAAGATTTTTCTGTTGACTCCTCCTCATGAGTATTTTCTTCTTATCTGCTTCCTTTCCCTACTTTTTCTTTTTACTTCCTACTTCTCTTGAAATTACCTTGTCTCTGTGCTTAGGTGTTGAAATTTTCTTGTGGCATAGGACCAAAAGGAAGAGAATAATGAAGAGTAAGAAGGTAGAAAGGATAGAAAAGGAGAAAAGAAAAATAAAATGGGGAGGAATAAAGGGAAATATTGACAGAAAAAAGAGAAGAACAGAAAGAGAGAGACAGGAGTAATAGTGGTGTTCAACAGGGTGCTTTGACCCACACCCACAATTCCTAGTCTCTGCGGGACTAGATTGGGTTGATCTTTTGAGGTCAGGAGCTCATTACTAGCCTGCACAAAGACAAGACCCTGCCTCTACCAAATAGAGAAGAAAAGAAAAACAATAGCAGTATGTTGCAGTGGGGACATACCAATAGCATGCTTCCAAAGGTCTGAGATAGAAGGAAACCCCCACCCCAGACTGAGGGATCAAGGTTTCCTTGAGCTAGGCCAATAGTTTGGTACCCCAGCAGCCTAGGCCTCAGAGTGAGGCTGTGTCCCATAAATGAAATACAGATTGACAAAGAATGAAACAGATCAGGAAAAAAAAGGAATAATAATTATAAAAGTATATGAAGAAAATTGAAAATAAAATTATAGAAGTTGTAAAAAAATGTGGGGGTCTATCTTAGTTGTTATGTGAGAAATATATGTAGGAAAGATAAGAAAAGTAGATACATGTATACAAAAATAGAGAATAAAGGAGAGAAACATAAAAGAAAAACAGAATAAAAGGGGTAGCAGAACCATAGCAAAGATGGAGCCCTTAATATTCAAAAAAGTAAAAATGAAAACATAAAAATACAATAAAATGAAACAAAAAAATCTTAAGGGAAAAATTGGAAGAAAAAAATAACAGGAGCAGGAAAACTGTAGCGAAAATGGAGCCCTTGGTATTGAAGGAAGAAATGAAAAATTATTAATACAAAGAAAAGTCTAAGGAAAAGAAGTACAAAAAATTTTAAAAGGGCAACACACACAAAAACACACTATGTATCTATATATAGCCTGTACAACGAAATATATACATAACTTGTACAACAGGATATATATATAACTCACACACACTGTATATCTATATATAACTGTATATATGTATGTGTGTGTGTATATATATATATATATATATATATATACATACACCTTGTAACATTCTGGGGTATCAGGTGCTAATCACAATGCTGATGCCACTGTATAAGATGGACAGCGGAAGCCTCTATTTTGCTGAAGAGACCTGGTCTCGTCTTCCTGATGTCTTTGCCCTCAATCCCTGCAGCATTGGGAGCCCAAAGTTCTCATCAGCCTACTTAATAGACAAGCCTCTACCTTTCCAAACTATGTCCTTTGGCCACACAGTGGCTTTTCCAGGAAAGCGTTTTTCACTCAAGTCTCCCCATTGGTGGCGGTACAACTTAGCAGATGTGCCAGAACCTGTCTTGCACTAGGACTCTGTGGGCTGATCCTGCAAGGCAGCTTCCCACAATGGCTGTACCTAGCCCACAGCCAGACAACAAAAGCTCCACTCTGCCCAATGTCTCAATCCTGGCCCCAGAACACTGTTCAAGATCACTCACTCACTCAAGCCCTCCCAAGGTAACTAACTACAACAACTGCCTGAGTTTCATAATTTAAAAAAAGGCCTTCTTGTCTCTGAAAGCCACCAGCAAACCAGCTAGCCACTGCCAGCACACAAGCACTTGCTTTCTGTGTATAATGGTTCTCCACTGCTCCTCTTCGTTGGCTCCTGGAGTCTCCTTCTACCTCCCTGTGCCACTGAAGTATTAACTTCTGGGCACAGCTCCCCAGCCAGAGGTGGCTGGAGTCCTTTCTCCCTGGTCTCACTAAGAGTGGCTGCAAAAGAGATATCTCTAGTCTACCATCTTACCTTCTCTGGCCACTCTCACCAATGTTATTTACTGGAAAGATTTTATTTTTTTCTTCTTGTTTTATTAACATTTCACAAATTATGGAAAGGTTTTCTTAAAAGTTTGTATATGTTCTTCCTATTCTTCCCAATTAAAAAAAAATTAAAATAATTACACTATATCCACATTGCCAGAGCATGTTGCCTTATACTCTCACTATCCTTTGGTACCTGTATATTTAATTTCCATCACCAGTCCTTATCTTGGAATCTCTCTAAACATTTTGGTTGTCTGAGATATATTCTATTCTAGATCATCAGGAGCAGCTTATGCAAACAATAATCTCTTCAGTTACTGTATGTAATAGTTTAACTGTGACCTTTATACTTGAAAAAGAGTTTTATTAGATATAAATCTTTGCCTCACAGTTTTGGGGGTCATCTTAAAGGTTACTCCATTTTCTTCTGTCAGAAAATGTTCCTGTAGAAAATACGGATCAAAATTGTTTTCACATAGTAAATGAGAAAATATCATGAATGTTATATTAATCAGGTTGATAAAAATATCTCCAATTGTATGTGAAGCCCACACACTGTACTCCTTGACTGAATTATTGTACACAGCTATGA